>JAKUCM010009713.1:0-32314 GCA_023374145.1 Lepidium sativum | reverse complement strand
GAGAGAGAGAGCTCCTTTACTTCTTCACTGCTCCTTTGCTTTTTCTATTTATGTTTGGATCTATGGATCAAATCATTTTGGTTTGTGGGATATGGAGTTTTAATGAAAATCGATGAATATTTTCGGTGGACCAGTCATACGGGTGTCAAATCATAGGCATTGTCGAAGATTTAAGGCTCGATGAATTTCTGGAGATGGTCTATGCCGATTTTGGTTTGGATGCACATTGTCATGAGCTAAAACTAAGCTACATGCCAAATGTTGTCATTCAGTCACTATCAAAAGATACTCCCCCTGTAATTGTGAGCAACGATAGACAATTACAAGTGTTTGTTTCACAATTTCGTAAAGAAGCAATGCGTCTATGAGTCGAAATTACCACTAGATCTCGTGTTTCAGTGAGTTACCCTGAAAAAGGTCAGTGTAGTTGGAGAAACGTTGACGAGAAATTCCAATGTATGTCGGAGAATGATGCCTCGTATGTTCGGTGTAGTAGAGTTGATCCGGTGTTTAGTAGAGGTGTATCAAACAATGAGCGTATACCAGAAAATGTGAAACATGAAGGTGAACATGCTGAGGACGATGATGTGGAATTCAGATTCGACTGTTGCGATGATATGGATGGTGCAAGCTCGGATGATGAAGATTATATCAGTGTTCGTAGAAATTCGAAGGAAGAAAAGAAGAAAAACCTGTCGGAGCAAGCAACGGGGTTGGATTTGAATGCTGAGTATTTGGACGTAGAGATGTCAGCACTCGCATTGGTTGTTGGGCAAGGATACTCATAAAAAAAGAACTCATAACCAGGCTAAAAATACTTTCTGTCTTACAGAGGTTTTACTTCGATGTTGTTGCTTCATCGAAGACAGTGTTGGATGTGAAATGTTGGGTACCAAATTGTCAGTGGAGAGTGCGAGCTTCACCTGTCGACGACGGTGGATGTTTCTTTGTCCGGAAGTATATGGGAGAACATAGTTGTTCTGTTACGGAGAGATCAGGTCGTGCACGACAAGCGTCAACGGAAGTCTTAGGAAGGTTATACTTGGAATTCGTAGGTGAAATTGGGCCATCTGTTCTTCCTCAACACGTTGCTGATTCAATGAGCAAGCGATTCGGTCTAAAGGTACAAACGTAATTTTACGTCATGGTAGAGTTAATCTTCGTAGTAGAGTTAGATTGCAGTGCTGAGTTATTCTGTAGATTACGTGTAGTAGAGTTAGTCTGTCGTTTGGTATAGTTGGCTTGCAGTGTAGTAGAGTTATATTGCAGTGCTGACGTATTTGTAGAGTTGGACTGACAGTGTGGTAGAGTTGGATTATGTGTAATAGAGTTTGGGTGTAGTGTGTAGTAGTGTTAGATTGCAGTGTAGTAGAGTTAGTGTGACGTATGGTAGAGTTAGTGTGACATTTAAGTCTGACGTTTATGCAGATGAAGTACTGGAAAGCACACCGTACTCTAAGCAAAGCACGAGCCCTAGTTACCGGAAGTTCGGAAAGTAGTTATGAGGAACTTCCGTCGTACTTGTTTGCTATTAAAAGAGCGAATCCCGGAACTCTAATAAATCTCAAAGTTGACGGGCAAGACAGGTTTAAGTTTCTTTTCATCGCTTTCGATGCAAGTATTCGGGGTTTTCCCTACATGAGGAAGGATGTTGTTGTCGATGGTACATTTTTGCTAGGGAAATATAAAGGTACTCTATTAACCGCTACCATGCAAGATGGTAACTTCAACATATTTCCTATGGCTTTTGGTGTGGTTGATACCGAGAATGACGAATCTTGGGAATGGTTTTTTAGACAGCTATACCGTGTGATCCCTGATGACAAAGAACTTGCCATCATATCAGATATACATAAATCCATTGCTAAAGCCAGAAAGATTGTGTACCCACTTTCTTCTCGGAGTATTTGCACCTACCACCTACGTAAGAATATTTTGTCGAAATTTAGAGGTGGCGAGCCCTTTAAGTTGTTCAAGAAAGCTGTCACCGCTTTTAGGGTCGATGAATTCAACGCTATACTTGCTCAGATCCAGGCGTTAAATCCAAAGCTTCATGCCTACTTGATAAAACTGACGTGTGTTTGTGGATTCGAGTGAACTTTCCTGGAAATAGATACAATTTCACTACGTCGAACATTGCAGAATCAATAAACCATGCATTATCAGAGGCAAGAACTTTTCCCATTGTCCATCTTATAGATGCAATAAGGTCGATGTTAACACGTTGGTTCGCGAAGCGGAAGACGAAGGCCACTCTAACGTCAATTGTTCTAACAACATCTGTTGAAAAGCTCCTAAAGGTAGAGTTCGCATTGCACATAGTAGAGTTAGTCCCTTCATAGTAGAGTTAACAATCCCTTTAGTAGAGTTAACATTATTTTTATAAATGATAGACAAGGGTCGATGGAGCTAGACAGTACAACGTGCAGGACATAGACGAACACCAGGCTATTGTTACACGATCTAAAACTTCTCATTTAGTCAACTTGACTGAGAAGACGTGTTCTTGCAAGAGGTATGATGTCGAAAAAATTACTTGTGTTCATGCCATTGTCGTTGCTGAGGCTTGTAGAAGGCTGACGATCAAACTTACACATCCATACTATCACACGACCTACCTGTACAACGCATACTCTGGTAGTATCTTTCCAAGAGATGCTGCACTTCCCGTTCCGTTGGAAGTGAGTCGTAAGCTGTGTAATCCACCACACGTACGTCAACAACCAGGGAGGACAAAGATATCGCGGATAAAGAGCTGGTTCGAGTCTTCTCAGCCCAAAAAACGTCTAAGAAAAGTTTCAACTTGTTTTAAATGTAAGAAACTTGGTCAGAATGTCCGGACATGTAGTCAAAGCATTCATTCTTGAATAGAAGAGTTAACACTGCGTTTTGTATAGTCATTTATTACGTGGTAGTGTTAACACTACGCTTGGTAGAGGTATACGTGTTATGTGGTAGAGTTAGTCCTCTGGTTGGTTGAGTTAGTCCTCTGTTTGGTTGAGTCATCTGTTTGTTCGAGTTGGATCACCTGTATGGTCGAGTTGGATCACTTGTATGGTACAGTTAGTCCTCTGTATGGTCGAGTTGGATCAACTGTATGGTAGATTTAGTCCTCTGTTTGGTCGAGTTGGATAACCTATATGGTAGAGTTAGTCCTCTGTTTGGTCGAGTTGGATAACCTGTTTGGTCGAGTTGGATAACCTGTATTGTAGAGTTAGTCCTCTGTTTGGTTGAATTAGTCCTCTGTTGGTCGAGTTGGATCACCTGTTTGGTCGAGTTAGTCCTCTGTTGGTCGAGTTGGATCACCTGTTTGGTCGAGTTAGTCCTCTGTTTGGTCGAGTTATTCCTCTGTTTGGTCGAGTTAACAATACAGTAATGGTTTGAAAGGGAAATTACATTAACTATGCAAGATGAAAACGAGTACATAAACGAAAGAAATCGAAAACGAGTACATAAACGAAAGAAATCGAAAACGAGTACATAAACGAAAAGAGTACAATAACGAAAACGAGTACAAAAACGAAAAGGAAATTACATTCAACAACTAAAGGTTGGGAAAGATCTTTCTGAATTGGTAGAACCAAGTGCATACTTCATAACCTTCGGCCATTGGTTGATCAATGTCTTCGGCATCGAATCCTTGAAAGAAGTGGAGAATCTCCAGGAATTCTCCATTGCAAGAACATCCTTCTCGAACATATGTTTTTTCGAGAAGTAGTATTTGTTGCTCTCCTCGCCAACTGAGCGATGCTAGGTAACGAAAGATTCTGTTCTGGAGGTGTTCTACGTATTCCAATGTTTCTACAACTGTGTCCTGCAGTAGACGTCTTAGGACTTCATACCCCTCATGTCTATTGTCTGTTCCTAAACAGACTAGCACAAATCCATACAGCAGTGTGGCTTCTTCGGAGTCACCATTGGATGCTCTTTGCAGCAGTTCCAAACCACCATCACGATTCTCATTGACAAAGAACTCTGCCATACCACATCGGTATGGGGCTTCCACATTACCGGCATTGCATAGTCTAGTGAGAAAATTGTTCAGAAGAGACTTACTTCTCAGAGGGCCATAGAATGGAACATAACGTATATCTATGTTCCTTAGAACCTCATTCTCATAGCAAAGCTCTTTAAATTCCTTCGACACGAGCCTGATACTGTAAATCTCATCAAGTCCTTCTGCTCCACATCGAGCTATGATGTTCGTCAAAGCACTGTTAGATAAGTCCATGATATGTGCCTTGCGGACAATGTTGCTTTTTTTTGGTGAATCCATCTTTGTTCTTGAAATGTTTTTAAGAGTTTTGAAAGATTGAAAGGTGAAGATGGAACGTTTTGGTCAAGGAGAAGATGGATAGTTTAGAAGAAGTTATTAACGATTGGAAGGTTATTTATAACGATTTGACTCTTCAGTTTCCCTTCCTTTTAGAGTCTAATCGTTATTATGATAACATCTCGGAGATCGTGTCCAATAAACTTGATTTAACTTCCACGGCTAGTAGAAATGGTAAAATGTTTAAATGTAGTTAATACGTAGATCGTGTCTATGTCTGTCATCCACTTAGTGGCACAGAACGTGAGTGTAGTTAGTTCTTAGTTATATCACGTATAGATCACTAATTACTTGTCAATAACCAACTAATAGAGTTAGAACTATACAAATATATACTAAAATACTCTAGGACTATACAATATACACGAGTGTAGGACTATACACCGACTAAAAAAAATTACCAATCAAGCTGGAGATCTTTGGTGGCTCTGATTAGCAGGTTCTTATCACACTCGCGTGCATATGTTAGATCACTAACAGCAATTTCTGATTCTATGGGAAGTTCATCTTTGAAATCAATGGCGTATTTCAGCCGAGAGAAGTTGCTGTACTCATCGGAAAGACCTTCAAAGTTGCATCCGATGGCCAGACACTCGTTTATTACGTGGTACGCCTTTAGTCACACGCACAATCTTATATTCCGCCGTGCTAATATGCGGTTGCATCTCTTTGGGTGAAACTCCTTGATCATCTTCGGAATCATCACGACATATGGTCTAAAAAAAATGAGAACCATGAGAATGAACTCTATTACAAATGTAAATGTAACTCAGAATAACTCTACCAACGCGCAAACTAACTCTACCAACCCCCAGACCAACTCGCCCAAACAGGTGATCCAACTCGACCTAACAGAGGACTAACTCTACCATTCAGCTTATTCAACTCGACCTAACAGAGGAATAACTCTACCATAAGGAGGACTAACTCTACAATTCAGGTGATCCAACTCGACCAAACAGAGTACTAACTCGACCTAACAGAGGACTAACTCTACTATTCAGGTTATCCAACTCGACCAAACAGAGGACTAACTCTACTATACTGAATTTGAGTAACTTACATGCATGACTCTACCATTGCACCAGGGGAAGTGCAAGATGGGTCGGGATCGAAAAGGCGAATCTTTCTTTCGTTGAGATTAACTTCGAGGGCCACCGAGTGGATGTTTTGGAAATTATGAGGGATGTAGATGGTGTCCACGTCTCTCATCCACTGCTTCCTAGTGGCACTGAATCTGGGTGTAGTGCCGTCAAATACATCTTTAAACCCACCAGGCCACACAAAAGTATCCTCATTTCCCAACTAATCCCTTTCGTACGTGTAGCACCAAAAACCACAAAACAGTGGTTCTATGAAAGCTAGCCGATTACTCATGTATGGACTTGGAGTTTGCAAGGATCTTTGCCGAGGAGATTCATCCCGCAGCCAATATGCTGTAAAAACTTTACTGTATTAGTGCTCTAATATAACTCTACTAAACTAAAATTACGTCATAAGACACTTTAACTTACACAATCGTGAAGCCATCCATATCGAGGGACAAACCAATTCTCTTTTGGGCATATCAAGCGGAGGAAGAAATCCGCCTTCGGACTGTGTTTCCCGTCGCCAGTGAGTTCCAATTGATGCTTCACATAGTCGCGTAATTGAAGTACTTTTAATTTTGAAATCGGACCAAAAGGATCATAGACACTCCGAGAATGAATAACATTCTTATGAATCCGCTTGACAATGGATTAGCCTAGGAAAGGGGATACGTGTATAAAGATGGGACCAAACAGATGATTAACTATACTAAACAGATGATTAACTCTACCATACATGTGATCCAACTCGACCAAACAGGTTATCTAACTCTACCATACAGAGGACTAACTCTACTATACAGGTGATACAACTCGACCAAACAGGTGATCTAACTCTACTACAGTTGAATATGAACAATACCTGGTTCTTAGTGAGGACTCCTCCCGTGTTTGTTTACCCTTTTCAGGAGTATCCACCAGGTTTATGACGCCAACTTGTGACATCCCTGGCTTAATTTTTTTCACATTGTAAGGTAGTTCTTCTTTTGACGGTTCTTCTGGATTCCTAACAACTCTTGATAACGGGCTCAAAAGGTCAGATGTCTCCTGACTTTGGATAACCCATTTATTCTACAAAAAAATATGAAAATGTCAACTCTGTTTAACAGAACTATCAACTCTACCAGTAAGATTTATTTTTAACGGGATTACCTGGTCCGGTGGGATGGTATATTTAGTGCTGGCTGGGGACACTTCTGTGACCTCGAGGTGAGCATTCACATTTGTTGGTTTAATACCTGAACCTGCACTTGGTGTTTTTCCCGAATCCGAGTCCACAAGGGTAGGTTGTTTCCAAGGAGGTGTATGCGAAGAGCAACTCAATATGTTAGATTCACATATGGTAGAGTTGGTAATAGTGGTACAGTTCGTTTTACTGGTTTGGAAGAGCTGTTTTGAACACAATAATTGTTTTGTAGAATTAAATATAACTCGACCAAACCATATAACTGTTCGTTTTATGTTTATGTTCGTACAAAGATGTATGTAATGTTTGTTGTTTGTTGATACATAATCAATCAAAGTAAGTCTCATTCAAAATAGAACCCTAAGTACCGAATTAAGTTCCTTATTATTAGGGGAGTCGGGAGTTCTGGTTGTATCGCCTTTTACATCATCTTCGCGATTAACATCTTCAGGATGTAGGCTCCCTTCGCGATTAACATCTTCAGGAGTTCGATGTCGTGCACTTGTCTGACCTCCACCGTCATCTGCCAAGCTATAAACTGGGGGTTGCGCTCTGCTCTCTTCTAGCCTAAGAATCCTCTCAATCATGGTTGTATTGTCTGAGGTGTTACGCTCAAGCCTATTCACGCGCTCAGTAACCATTGTGGTCTCTGCCCTGGTATCGAGCCTACTCTCCTCAAGACGATATATACGTTCAGCAAACACGTTATGATCGTGTCTCATCCCTTCGAAAGCTCTCGTCAAACCTCTAAGAGTGTCAAGCAACACACTATACTCCTCTGCCTTCCGCTTTTTCTTTTTAACGACTCTCACCACATCCTGCATGGTGGTGGAGTCATCCATCCTAATCTGAATTCTCTTCTTCTCTTCTTTCTTGTGTTTTTTCACTTCTTTTTTGTGTTTTTTCTCTAATTTATTGTGTTCTTTCTCTACTTTATTGTGTTCTTTCTCTATTGTATTGTGTTTTTTCTCTTCTTTATTGTGTTGTTTCTCTTTCACTTTCTCCACCTGAACTTTTGAACTAGCACTACGCTTGCTCATCCTCTCCTCGACATAAGCATCCACCTTCCTCTTATTACTTTTGTCCCAAGCGGATTGATCTAGCCTGGAGGCAAGTATGTCTCCAAGCATGGTGTCAACTTTGTGGTCTGCAATATCGTTTGGCCATAGAGGCATTATCTCCAGAGGCTGTGTAGTCAACTGCTTAAGACGTACCTGGTAGACGAGAAGATGCAATTTATTATTGAACTCTACCACTCTACATATTACTCTACTATACTTGAAATCAACTCCACATTACTTGAAATTGAACTCTACCATGTATGTATAGTGGAGTAAATGAACTCTACTACAAAAGGAATTTACCTTTCCATTATTATTTGCTAGCTCCAACTTCACCAAGTCCTCGAGGTCAATGGTTTGTTTTTTGATGGGTCTCCATCGTAGAATGGAGACGTCACCTGCTCTTTGCTCCCCAAATATTTCTGCGACTATGGGGATGGACTCAAATGCCCATATCAGAAGTACGTGCACAAACCCGTGTATTGTGTAATTACTGCCCTTTTGCATCCTGCCAGTTTGATCGATTTTATCAGTTCTAGAAACGCCACTCTTCCCCATGGATGCCTCTCGAACATCTCAAAATCTGCAACCAACTTCGCAGCACTAAAAGGGAGCCTACTATTGGTGTGGCAACCAAAAACTCCTACATTCAAAACCACTAGCAAGCCCACCATCTTCCTCTTCTCGAAAGACCACCCTCTACATCTCCCCAATATTTCTTTCAACTCTACCCATTTTGGTCCTTCACCAACCCCTAAGCCAATATCTTCCCAAAGATCTCTGTGCGCTTCATCTGCCCCATTAGAAGCCTTCTCGAAGTTATAGCAGTTAAGCTGCGTTATTTCAGCAAACTCGTGCCGAGAAAACCTCGTTGGACGAGCTCCAAACAGCACCCAAATCTCATACATCTTCTTAGTCACTAGTTGATTCATCAACAGGTACTGTATATGCCTACCTGTAAAGTTGAAGTCGGAATCTGCTAGTTTCAGAAAAACCCCTACGCAAGAGTTCTCTTTGATGTCTACGTATGCATCCTCACCAATACCCTTGATCATACTACTGATGTATTTTAGATTGCAGAAATGGTTGATGCTTCGATTCTTCATCACCTGTACACCGTGTGTGAGAAATTTTTTCGGGTACTTCTTGTCTGCCATATCTAAAGATGAAAGAAAACAAATGATAAGTATTATAAAACCCAACTCAACCAAACTACAACGCAACAATACATTCTTACAACCTAACTCTATTACACTACAAACCAACTCTACCTCTCATAAATCTAACTCTATCACACGTCAGACTAACTCGACTACACTACAACCTAACTCTATTACACTACATACCAACTCTACCACACAGAATCCAACTATACCGCATACTATAACCTAACTCTATTACACTACAAACCAACTCTACCTCTCTTAAATCTAACTTTATCACACGTCAGACTAACTCGACTACACTACAACCTAACTCTATTACACTACATACCAACTCTACCGCACACTACAACCTAAATCTATTACACTACATACCAACTCTACCACACGGAATCCAACTATACCCAACCTAACTCCATTACACTACAAACCAACTCTACCTCTCTTAAATCTAACTCTATCACACGTCAGACTAACTCTACTACACTATAATCCAACTATACCCCCTACGACCTAACTCTACCCAACATCATACTAACTATATTACACGTATCATATCGCTTCTTCACCCTTACACTCACAACTAATTACGAACTATATCACATTGGCTCAGACTGGGGAAGAAATCTACTAGACATAGAATAAGTTAGTGAAGAACAAAAACCCAAATGTCGCAAAATTAAAAAATCGAAATCTCGCAAAATCAAGAAACCCAATGTCTACGTCAACCCTAAACGCAAATGCCCTTACAAAAAAAAGGAAAAAGCAGAAGAGGAGCAGAGGATAAAGAAAAGAAGAAACTTACCGACAATGAAGACGACGAGTACAAAGAACAAGATGAAGAAGAAGACAACGAGTATGAAATACAGCGAAGAACACGTTGAGTAAGACGAGGAAGAAACAAAATCAAGAGAAGTTAACGACGACAGTTTACACTATAGGTTTCTTTCTTTTTCGGGTATGAAACTAACCTGAGAAGAAGAAGAAAATAGAAGAAGACATCAGTTTTTTGTTTCAAGGGTGTAACCGTAATTACACCCTTGACGCTTTCTTTTTTTTTTTGACAAAAACTATTCTAGTAATTACACTATAATTTTGCTCTATTTGAGCAATTCTTTCTATTATAATATAATAAGAGTTTCTTAAAGAAACCCTTGATAATCCTGCCCTAAATCTTCAGATGATAACTAGAAGATAAGATCTGGCAATCTCGGTAAATGAAGAGTTTTTGTCTTTGAAATGCCTATGTCAAAGAAACCTGGATGAAACTGCTTCAGAGAACATTTTCAAACAACAGATTGCCCCTGACTGCAAGATTCCAACAATCAAATCGAAAACACTAAAACTAAGGACCCGATTACCAAAAAGAGAGGGTCAAGAACCAACCCAAAACTAGCACGACTAAAAGCAAAGTTATAACTATGGGGCACGAAGATTACTAAGACTAGCCCAAACACAAAACCACAACCAATGCTCCATTTTACCCTAGCCAAGGTTACCAAAGACAGAGGAGAAGTCCAATAAAACATAAGTACTATAGTTACAAATTCAACTTCCAAATCTGTAACAAAAACGAGTTTATTGCTTCTATGATTTCTAAGGAGTTATAAGTCTTTTTAAGGTTTCATGTTATTTAATTTTGACTTTTGGAAACTTTATTAAAGTTGTGTTTTATTGGTTTTGATATTTTTAAAATCTTGTCTACAATCATTAAAAGTCATGTGTTATTCAATGCAAGATTTTGAAAAGTCATTCAAAGTCATGTGTTATTCAAATAAAATGAATTTAATATCTTTTATAGGTTAGTGTTATTAATATGTTGATTTCAAAGCTTTTCTTCATAGATAGAGTCTTTCAAAATCCTAGGTGTTACCTCAAGATTTTAAAGTTACATAATTTTTAGAAAATAAAAACTTTTTAGTAAAATGAATGGTCGACGGTCTATTTCCACCTCAAAATTTTGATATAACAACTGGTCCACCTATACTTTAATTTCACCTAAAAATAGACAATAATTGTCGAATTCTACACATAGTGTATGAACTCTATCGAATTGCATAAATTTGTTGTTCACCAATAATTACTTACGATCCTAATCCATTAATTAACCGAAGAAGACCTGACTAAAACTCAATTATGATCTTAAACCATTAATTAACCATAATTGAGTTTTATTCGGGTCTAAAATTGGTTTATCTTCGGTTAATTAATGGTTTAAGATCGCAAGCAATTGTTGGTCAAAAACAAATTTGTGCAATTGGATAGATTTCATATATTATGTGTGGAATTCAATAATTATGTCTAGTTTTGGATGCAATTAGTCCTTGAATGCATACTTTGTATGCAATTAGATAGAAGATCAAAGTACAAGTGGATCAATTGTTATATCCAAACTTTTGGGTAGAAATAGACCGTTGATCCTAAAATGAAAATGAAATAATATTTAAATAAGATAATTATTGCGAAAAAAAAATTAACTAATTTTATATTAGTTTTTTAGTGAAAATATATATTTAAAAATCCAAAAAACAAGTTATATATAATATGGAATAAATGAAAAAAAATTATTCACAAAATATAAAATGTGAGATAGTAATTAAAAATTAAAAATACATAATTTTAAAAAAATATCTATAAAAATAAAAATTATAAAACCCTAAAAATATATTAGTAAGATTATGCAATAATATGCTATGAAAGAGTTAGATATGTGAGAGTTCATAAGAGTATGTGAGATTATGTATAAAGTTTTGATAAAAAAAATGAAATTCTATAAGATTATTTAATTCCATAAAAATTCTCATGATTCTATAAAAATCATAATCATTCAAACTCTACACAAATTATATTTAAATAAACCTCCCTATGACCAACCCAAGATGAGATAAGCTCATCACAATAACCATCCCATTAGAGACTAGCACCAACAGAGGAGGCGATGAGAACCGTCGCAAGCCAAACCCAAAAGGTCAAACTAAGACCTAGAGATCCAACGAGATCTAAGACTCTAAAAAGCTCATCTCGCTTGGAAACACCACATCCACGCTCCCGTAGAGGCGGATACGACTGCTAAGAGCTCCGACAAAGACAATGTCGACGGCATTGGTTAAGACCCGGACAGTACCAAACTACTTCTAAGGCGCCAGATCGGCGAGACAGTGGACCACCAATGCTGCACCAGCGGCCGAACTTTTGACCGATTAATTTTTCCAACGGTGAGGAGAGTTTTCGTAAACTTCGCCGTTTGTGGTCCTTTTCCTTAACAAATATGGTTTCTTCTCTATCTTATGTTTTCCTTTATATTAGGTTTTACTTTTCTTTTTTATCATTGAACTTTTGTTTTGGTTAAGGGTTGCCGCATAATTCCCTTTGTATTTACTTTTTCTTACACAAAACATTTATATTTTTTGCCTAACTATTTTGTACCTTCAACTTTTTTATATACTGTTTTACTATGCGAACAAACATAATTAACTAGTCTAATACGTTTCTAATTGAACAATAAATAGCGTCATTGTAAAGTTTTAGTTGTGGGCTTATTAACAAAATTGTGTTGTTTTGGTTCAAAATTTTTAATGACCAACAAACAAAACGATGACCTTTTGTGTTTCATATTTGAATTTTAAAAAAAAAACTCACGACATTTCTGCATATTCGTTTTCCGATGAAGATCTTCGTCCAAACCTCCCACAGTTGAATCAGGTAACTGAGTGGACACACTAGAATCACACTTGTAATCAATTAAAAGATCTTACCAAGACAATCATCCACTCCTTGTTAGGCTCCATAATTGATGTTCTGGAACCAACACCAACCCATATGCTGCTATTCTCTTTGCTCTTTTAAGACCTATTTGAGTATCTGCTTTACGCTTTTCTCCTTCAGAATCAGCCCTTTCCTGATAGAGTATTCAAAGAGAAGATATGAAACAAAGACTTATGTACAGGTGGATACAAATGATGAAGTATAACATACTTGCGGTAAAAATGAGAACAAGACATAACAATTAATTATAAGAACTTATCAACACAATCAACCTCTCCTTGTTAGGCTCCATAATTGATGTTCTGGTAGCCTCATGAAATTCGCTGGAGTGAAGGCATTTGCATTATTGATGATGATGACGAAACTAGACTATGGTAAGAGCCTATGTTGACCAGAGGATCAATGTGTCTGAATAAGTTGTTGTTGTGACTCTGAATCTGATTTAGAACCTTCGTTTGATTAATCAACATAGTCAACTTCTCCTCTAGCGATATTCTCGTCCCTGCGAGACTTCTTTTCGCCATTTCTCTCTCCATAGCCATCTCTTGTAAAACCTCTCCTAAAAGCTCTCGTTTCCTCGCTGCTTCTGCAATAATAATCTCTTGATGAATCTGTTCCTTTTCAATTTCTCTTTGAATCGCTTCACGAACGCGAACCTCACTTGATCCTAAGAATACATAGCCAAAGATTTTGAATTTATAACTGAACCTTCAAATCACACATAATTCAATAGTTATTTCAAATTTCCACATACAAAAATCAAAATTTGTGTTATAGAAACTAAGGCTGATTTAAAATCTATCTGATTTTCAAAAACTATCATGCGAGAAAATATAATCAAATCAAAACAAGCCAGAGAAAAAAAGACGATGAAGAGTACAAACCTGGCATCAGAGAAGAGTTAGGATTTGGAAACTGCGACATTGCTGTATGTGAGATTTAAGAGAATGTATTCAAGAGATTGAGATAATTAGAGAAGAGAATGAAGATTGAGAGCTATAAAACCGAAAGAGTAAGGGAGTATTAAGAAGAAGAGGTTTCTCATTGTTAAAGAAGCAGTGTTTAGGTGATCATGTGACTTTTGTTGGTTACATCTTAACCACATGATTAATTCTTAACCAAGTACTTACTTAATTAAGTTCAACACTTCCCCTTAGTTTTGAATTTATAGTGGGCATCATTATTGATCAAGTTTGAAAGTTATGACTCCTCACCTCATTAAAAACTTAGTGGAAAATCCATTGAGACAAACCGACTAGGGAAAAAAGAGTATAAATCATGGTCAAGGTTTGGACATATCCACCAATCCAAGTTCTGTGTATACGACGAAATCACACACCTTAGAACTTGCGATTTAATGAATATGTCGGCTAGTTGATCCGAGCTTCTTGTATAGCATGGTTAGATCACACCTTGTTCAATCTTTTCATTAACCTTATGACAATCCACCTCGATGTGTTTGGTTTTTTCATAAAACACCAGATTATATGCAATGTGAATGACGGTTTGGATATCACAATGCATCGTAATTGGCTCTTGTGATTCAAATCCCAAAACTTAAGTAAGGCCTTCAACCATATGAGTTCATATGTGAGTTTCCTCATATCTCTATACTCGACTTCAACACTTGAACATGACACCACCTTTTGCTTCTTGCTTTTCCAAGTCACTAGGTTGCCTCCAAGGAACGTGCAATACATACCCGGTAGTAGACTTGCAGTTTTGTCTATCTCTGGTCCAATCCGCATCACAATATCCAACAAGTGTTGTGTCTTCGTTTTGGCCCATCCATATACCATGTTCGAGTGTGCCTTTGAGGTACCTTAGCATTTGATCCACCATGTTTCAATGACATTGTTTTGGAGCATGCATATGTTAACTAACTTGGTTGACTGAAAAACACAGATCCGGTCTTGTTACGTTAAGATAAATTAGCTTACCAACAATTTTACGATATTTGTGTATATCTTCGAAGGGTTCATCATCTTTCTCCCCCTTGCATGTTGCTTGGTAGACATCTTCAAGAGGAGTGGAAGCTTTCTGTGTACCTACATCACACTCATTCAAAAGATCAAGTGTGTACTTCCTTTGAGAAAGAAAGAGGCCTTCTTGAGAATGACACACTTCGATCCCAAGGAAGTACTTCATCTTGCCCAAATCCTAAATGTCAAATACGGAATTAAAGTGTGCTTTAATACCTTGTATACCCTCTTGATCGCTTTCCGTGATGATTATATCATCCACATACACAAGAATAACAACAATACCTTGTTTACCGTGACTTATGAAGAGTGTATGGCCAGCCTTAGACTTTTTGAACCCATGATCACGCAATGTATGACTTAACTTATGGTACCAAACTCGGGGGGATTGTTTGAGGCCATAAATGAATTTTCTTAACCATAACACATTATCAGGTTTAATAATGTGTTCTAGGGCCCATAGGAGGATGCATATACACTTCATCTTCAAGCTCGTCTTGGAGAAACACAACCTACTTTGATCGAAAGGGAGACTCGAACCATAGTAATTTTATTTGATAAGATCATTGAATCGTTTATTTCTCTTGAAACCCTTTCAGCCTTAGTTCTATACACGTCTTTTTTTAGGGGTGAGAATGCAACTACTGTAGCTGGTGATGCCCTTCCTGATTAAATGATATATCCCTAGTCTTCCACCGCCCGGTAAAAGAAGTGAGTTGAATTAGGTTGTTGATTTTCCGATGAAAGGAAAGAAAGAAAAAAGAAAGCAAGCATACATTCCTAAACTACTCAGCTATCTCTTTATGAGTAGAATCTATTGGATGCCCGTTTACGATGCAACTATTGAAAGCCATTTGCACCAGGTTTATATATATATAAAGACTGGAGTTGGGTGGTGCTTGTGTGGGGGGCGTGCCACCAGAAATCGGGCTTGAAGCTCTTGCCTTACCAAGGAGCCGACTAACCTGATTCAGAAACAGAACGTGACGGAGGCCTAGTTGTTGAACGTACAAGAAAACCTTCTTTGGATTTGCCCAAGATTGGCTGAATGGTTAAAGCGCCCAACTCATAATTGGCGAATTCGTAGGTTCAATTCCTACTGGATGCACCACATCCTCTTGTTAGCGATGCTCTTGATTTCTGAGTTGTTTTTCTTCTTTCTTTTGTTGCTGATCTCACATCGAGAGCAGCTCCTTCTTGTTCAGGGTCATCAGATGAGAGATCTTCTTCTGACTCCGAGAAATCGGTCAAACGGGAGGCTACCCTCTCCTTTTAGTCGAGTAATAAATCCCTCGACTCATCTCTCTATCCATAAAAAAGCCCTTCTCAGAGGAGAGCGGAAGCTCCAGGATGAGTATGCCCTGGATTCCCGGAAACCAGGGAAAGGCATACCAAGATCTGATCGCATAAAAGGATTGGAAATGCGATTTTTCATCGCTCCTAATACTACGACAAGGCTCGCTTAATTCATTTGCCACAAATCCCAATCAAGGTTAGTCGTTAAAGATAATACAACATGTACCCTATAAAGCTTAACAACCAGGGAAAATGTGTCATTGTAGTCTTCTCCATATGTTTGAGTGAAGTCTCTAGCCATAAGTCTACACTTGTGTCGTTCAATTGTCCCATCACTATTGCACTTAATTGTGAAGATCCACCGATAAGTCACAACTTTCATTTCTAGAAGGAGTTCGACTTCATCCAACTTGCTCCTCCTAAGTGAGACCGGTTTGGCTGTGGCCAGACCTGGACTGGCCGTGGCCACGTTCAGTTCGGTCGCATCCTAGCCACGAACATGTTCGGGTCGGCCGTGACCACGTCCGGATCGGCCACGACCATGTCCGGGTCGGCCGTGACCCCGTCCGGGTCAGCTGCAATCAGGTGTGGGTAGGCCGCAACCACGTCATGATCGACCGTGACCACATTTGAGTCGACCACAACTACATCTTGGTCGACCGCAACCACATTTGGGTTTGCCGCAGCCACATTCGGGCCGGCTGCGGCCACGTCCTAGTTGACCGCGTCTTGAGAAGATTGGTTGTCTTTCTTGTCACTCCATCCTCTTTCACTAGTTCTTTAGGGGCCTCCTAGAGGTATCCCGAGCCTTTCCATAACCATTCAAAGCCCCATTGCCCGATCGGAAGACTAGTCCAATCTTTAACATCGTAAAATCCTTTTTTCTTCATAAACTTGACATCCTTGGACACCGTAACTCTGCGTGAATCCGGTATGTAGCATTTGTATCATTTTTGTGCGAAGGAATAGCCAATGAATATGCCCATAATACTCTTGGCCTCGAGTTTGTGTTTTTGTTCTCCTGGGATAACAAAAAAACACACACATTCAAACACACATAAGCAATCAGTAATGGATTCAGTTTTGTTCAATACCTCAAACGGAGACACATCACGGAGTACTCAGGTAGGAATTCAGTTAGTTAGATAACAATCGAAGACAACCGCATCACCCCAAAAACGTTTAGGAACATTTGTATGAAACATCATCGACCCAGCCACTTTCATAAGATGTCGATTCTTGCGTTCAGCAACTTCATTTTGTTGTGGAGTATATAGGCACATCATCTGATGAATGATGTCGTGTTTCGCAAGGAATTGTTGAAATGCACTTCTCATGTATTCTCCTCCATTATCCAACCTTAGGATTTTGATATTTTCACTATATTGATTAAAATCATAAGTTTGGAAGTTAGTGAATGCTTCTAGAAATCGATCTTTAGTTGGTAACAAGGTTATCCAAGTAAATTTCGATTTTTCATCAATAAATTTCACTAAGTACTTATGTTCTTCTCTAGATTCATATGGAGATGACCACTCATCCGAGTGAACAAGATCAAAACAATTTTTATACACGGTCCAAGATCTAGGAAAAACAGTTTTGCAATGTATACCAAGAATACAAGCCTCACAAGAGTCATTTTTAAATGAAAAATTAGGTAACAACAAGTTCAAGGCACGAGAATGTGGATGTCCCAAACATGCATGCCACAACACATCAAAACTAGACGTGAAAGCATTAAAAGAATAAATACTAGATAAATTCACTTTGAGAGATAAACTTGGATTGTTCTTGGTGTCATCCAACAAGTATAATCCGTCTTTGGCCATTCCTTCTCCAAGAATCCGACCAGTCATTTCGATTCAAATGTAGGTATATAAAATACTTTAGAGTTCTTATCAAATAGGCGTAAGTTTCCAATATGAACATGTTGACCATTATCTATCACAACATTATCTAGGACCGGTTTTATATCCCCTAATAAGTTCATATTACTAATCATGTGGTGAGATGCTATGGAATATATTACCAACTATTTAGTAACTTTCGAAACATAAAAAGAGTTACCATACTCCTTTAAAGTATTGATTGATTTGATGACCTCTTCAAGGTCAGCTCTCCTCACATAATCCCCTTGAGCTCACCATCTGTAACCGCTGCACTCACCTCACCCTCCTTTTAGTTTGCCTTTAAACTAACTGAAACTGCCTTCTTTGGAACTCCTCCAATGTGGCCCAAAGCCCTCAGCTTTTCAACACGCTGGTCACAGTCCCTGACCACAAGAGATAGTTAACTCTCTTAAGAACCACATGTACTCCTAAAAATTTCAAATTATCCATCATAAATTGAGGAAGCACCGTTTTACCCAGTTGTCGATTGGAAGTTTTAAGAACAACAATGGAGATTTGCGAAAAAAACTAGAGAGACTTTGAGACCTTAGAGAGATTAAAGACTAGCCTAGGATGAACCTAGCTCTGATACCATGTGAGATTCAAGAGAATAGATTCAAGACATTGAGAGATTTAGAGAAGAGAATGAAGATTGAAAGCTATGAAACCGAGAGAATAAGGGAGTATTGAGAATAAGAGGTTTCTTATCCTTAAAGAAGAAAATGTTGTGTTTACAAAATATATGTATAAACAAAGGAATGTAAATCTAACCTATACAAACACATATATTTCGAAAATGTGAGCATATGCACATGTGACTCTGAGTTACTTGAAGTAGTAACACATTGAGGCTCCTCTTGAAACTGTAAAGAAGACCAATCCTCATTTACCTCCAACGGCTACAAGGTGTTAAGGTGATCATGTGACTTTTGTTGGTTACATCTTAACCACATGATTCATTCTTAACCAAGTAGATACTTAATTAACTTCAACATTGTACCCAACATAGGAGGTGGTCGGTCGTTGGCTCTGCATATTCATTTGTCGTGAGTCCATTTTTAAAATTTTAACTTTAAACAAAAAACGTCGTCGTTTTGTGTGTTGGTCATTAAAATATTGAGCCTAAAACGATACAGTTTTGACATTAAACACACAACTAAAACGCTACACTAAAACAGAGTATAAAAAAGTTGAGGACACAAAATAATTAGAGCAAAAATATAGATTGAGTAATATGACAACCCTTTTGGTTATAGAAAATGCCTTGTTTTTGGATACACGCAATCTTAATTTATTCCTCTGTATAACGTTGTGAATTTGCTTATTGTAGAGATTGCCAAAGATTATAACTAAATGAGTGAAGTACCCAGAAGGGTGGGAGTTGATTGAGCATACTCCTCGAGAGCTATATGCCAAGATGAGAGAAGGTTAGTTTCAATCTTAGATGCTTTTAGTTTGTTTCAGTTTCTTCTGCTTGGGATCCCTCAACAATTTCATGTCCTTATGCAGTTGGGATGGATACAGATGATGGCAAGAGAAAGTGTGAAGCCTTATGGCCAATCTTCAAAATCGCTCATCAGAGGAGTCGCTATGTATATGACATTTATTACCGAAGGGAAGAAATATCTAAAGAGCTTTATGAGTTCTGCTTGGATCAGGGATATGCAGACCGCAGCCTAATTTCGAAGTGGAAAAAGGTGTGTTCTACTGTCATTCCTGAATAAAATTTTGTTTATGCACCTCTTTTAGGTAGTTGTATGATGCCAAGTCAATGTGATTTTTGGAGTCTCTATAGGTGGTTTGCATAAAACATTGAATTAAGAATATGTAAAACATTGTTGAACTACCTTATAGGGCCTTAAATTTTCCTAGTGCGCAATGGACCATGAAGCTATTTTTCTGAAATCAAAGTCACAGTTTGCTTAAAAGAATTTTAGCAACGATAGGTTCCAGAATTGAGGTCGTTTTGTTTGATAGGGAACAAATATCTTGGTAAGTATACTTTGAACCAAAACTGATTATTAAAGATATGTTATCAATTATTTCTGTGTATTTGAAGTGTTAATTAGAAGCTTTGTTAAATCTATTAAACTCATGATCTAAAATTGAGAGGAAGTGTTTAATTGTGGAGTAAGGAAGTGATTAATTGAGAAGAAAGGAAACCCAGTGAAACTAAGGAGTAAAGAGTAGTTGGATTTGGTTATGGTTATGGTATAGTCAAAGAGTTAGAAAGGAAAAAGAAATAATAACATGTGTGTTTAAGCTTCATGTAACCGTTGGAATAGTTAGAGAAATGTCTCTCTTTCTCCTTCTCGTGTGGACTTCAAAAAATAGATGAACATTTCTACTTTAACTAATAGTTGTTTATATGTCTTTGTATATGTATAACCAAGTGTATAGCTTAGATTAAGTGGGTTATATCTATAAATAGTGTAAACAACAGTTGTAAAGTACAAGAAAATGAAAAACGTTTTTTCTCGCCACTAAGCCTTCTCCACTCTCTTCATTCTCAATCTCTCCAATCTCTTTAATCTCCAATCTCTACTCTCTTTCTTTTAAGTCTCACAAAATTCTGATGAACTCTTAACTTGCCCCAACATCTTCTTGATAATGGCTTCTCTTGAAGGTTTTAATTAACAAAGTCCTTGCTTTTAGTTCAGATGTATAGTCTGTTTGTAGAATCTATCATCTAGACATTGATCTAGATTTTGATTTTGCTTTCTTTGAGTGAGTCACACATGTATGTCTCTCATTATATTACTAACTCTTTATTAACCCTTTGTTGTATGATTTGCAGTCGGGATACGAGCGTTTGTGTTGCTTGCGCTGCATACAGCCAAGAGACCACAACTATGGAAAAACTTGTGTATGTCGTGTTCCCAAAAATTTGCGTGAAGAGTGAAAGAAAGAAGAAGCCAAGCTACAACTAAAACTGTTTTTCAATATATTTCGTTAAAGAGAAAGACTTACATCTCCAGTGTATTTATATCAAAAGACATACTCCAATCTCTCTGAATAGATGGCTGAGCCAAGTGATCTCTGAAGCAGTATCAGAGAGAGTTTTGTATTATGCTTATGTCGAGCTTTTGGATATAGTTGGCTGCTTCTTTGAAGACCAAGAAATGATGTTTGATCCCAAGAAGGTGCAAAAGCCTCCAGTTGATTTTCTTGTGATATGGCATCCTGCCCAGTCACTATCACTGTAAGCTTTTAGTGTGTTGTTAGTGTCATTGCTAAAGTTGATTCCCATTTGGAATGTGCCTTTAATATACCGTAGAATATGTTTCATAAGGGAGAAGTCTAAAACAGTTGGAGTATGCATTTTTTTGACACACAAAATTCACTGCAAATTGTATGTTAGGTCTTGTTAAGGTTAAGTATTGAAGCTTTCCAGCTAGACTTCGAAAGTACATGGGAGCATCAAACAACACCTCTTGATTGGCGACTTTGTTCAATTGAAGTGGGAGATGTGTAGGGCTTGGAGAGAAATCTTGCATCCCTGCAGCTAATAGCAGATCCTTTGCATATCGAGCTTGAGAACGAAAGAGTCTATCTTTGTGAAATTGAGCTCGAGTCCCAAGAAAATAAGCCATTCTACCAAGATCTTTCATGCGGAATTGTTTGTTAAGTTCAGTGAGCAAAGCAGACCAACCATTGGAGGCATTGCCAATTATAATCATGTCATCAACATAAAGTAAAAGAAGTATGAGATCAATTCTATTGTTGTAGTAGAAAAGTGAGGGATCTTTAACACTGCATTTGAATCCAAACTCCAATAGAAAAGAGCTGAATTTATCAAACCAAGCATGTGGAGCTTGCTTCAATCTATAAAGTGCTTTCTTCAATTTCCAAACATGATTAAGCTTTTCTGGATTCACAAATCCTGCAGGATGTTTCATGAACACATTCTCTTGCAAGTCACCATGAAGAAATACATTTTGCACGTCCATTTGTTTAATGTCCCAATGATTTATTGTGGCAAGATGTAAGATTGACCAAACTATTGTTGTTATTACTATAAGGTTGTAGGTTTCCAAGTAGTCAATGCCCTCTTCTTGTTCAAAGTCTTTTGCTACAACACGTGCTCTGAGTCTTTCTACACTTCCATCGGTATTAAGCTTTATTCTAAATACCCATTTACTGCCAAGAATATTCATGTTTGATGTTGCATGAACAAGCTCAAAACTTTATGTTCCAATGCAGTTATTGATTTCTTCACTACAGTCTTTGGTTCAGGATAAGAGACATGTTGAGTCAGTAACACATATTTTGTATTAGGTTTGACAACATCTGCTTTTGATCTTGTAACCATAGGATGCAGACCAGTTGGAGTAAATGATGTCTCAGAGATGATGGTTGTAGCATGAATATTGATTTGTTCAGTTTGATCACTTCTGCTTTGTAAAGAGGATGAGTTGTTGCCTATAGAAGCAGGATCTAAGCCTGTCGTACACCCAAAACTCACCTCTTCACGAGTTATTTGCTGAGAAGATGCAGGTTCTGTAGTTACTTTATTTGCTAGATCTTGTGTTAAAATTGCAGGTTTAGTTGCAGGTTAGGTAGAATTGCAGCTGAAGTTGGAGGGATTACAATCATATGTTCTGAGGGATGAATTTATGATTCTTGTTGCAGAGATATTGCAGATCCAGGAGCTAAGGAGTCAGTTTCTGGAATGAGACAACGATATCCTTTGAATTTGTCATCATAACCCATAATGACACACTTTAAGGATCTGGGATCATACTTGTTTTGACTGTATTCCCTTAATGTTGGATACCAGGCATAGCCAAATGATCTTAATGCCATGTAGTTTGGAGGAGAACCATTGAGACGTTCAAAATGACTCATTTTCTTCTCATATGTTGTTGAAGGCATGAGGTTAATCAAGAATGTGGCAGTGAAAAAGGCTTCAACCCAATACTTATTAGGCATTCGACTTTGAAAGAGCATTGATAGACCCAATTCTACTATGTGTATGTGCTTTCTTTCAGCTAAACCATTTTGTTGAGGCGTGTAAGCACATGATATTAGTTGTTGTATTCTAGATTTTTGGAGTTATTGTAGGAATTTGTTGCTTACAAATTCACCACCACCATCATATTGAAAAGATTGAATTTTAATATTGTACCAATTCTCCACTAGAGCTTGAAAGCCATTAAATATTTCATAGAAATCGGACTTTAACTTTAATGGATATAACCAACAATGTCTGGAGAAGTTGTCAATGAAAACAACATAGAACCGAAAGTCTTGAACAGAGTTAATTGGAGAGGGTCCCCAGAGATCATAATGGATCTTTTCCAAAGGTTTAGATGAAACAAAAGATGAATTAGAAAACGATAGTCTAGAGCTTTTCCTAAGCTGACAAGCCTCACATAAGGTCTTTGTTTTATTTGTTATAACTATGGACTTTGTTGCAGCTAACTGATGGATAATTTGAGAGTTGGGATGCCCTAGCCGTCTATGCCACATTTCCTCAGTTGCAGTTTGTTGTTGTGAAGAATAGAAGGTTTGAGCCATCGCTCTATCCAACATATAAAATCCATTGTGATTACTTCCCAGAACCAAAACCTTCCTTGTTTCCTTATCATTCACATGCACACTATCACAGTCAAACTCAAATGTACATGGATAGTCTTTTGTAAGCTTAGACATTGACAAGAGAGATTTAGCTATCTTAGGACAGACAAGAATATTCTTTAGTGGTAGATTACCTGATGTAGAAGATAGACTTGCTGATCTTGTATGAGTTATGGGAAGAAAGTTCCCATCTCCCATCATTATTGCATCAATCCCATTGTAGGGAAACACTTGTTTTAGGTGAGCAGCGGAGCTAGTAACATGAGTTGTTGCTCCAGTATATGGATGCCATTCTGTTCCTCCACGATCAGTGACATCTGTGATTCTCATTGTAGCTAAAACATTGACTGGTTCCTCATCATCGTAACTGTTGTCAAACTTGTGCCAACACTTGAGAGCTTGGTGACCAGTCTTACCACAAATTTGGTAAACAGGGCGATCATCAGAGTTGTTATGACTTGGAGAGTTGTTGGATGCATAAATTTGTTGATAATATTCACTTCCTCTTGTGGTGTAGTTGCCTCTACCACGAGAATTAGACTTGCCTCCTCTTCCACAGTAATAATTACTATTAGTGTAGAATATTGCAGGCATCTGAGTTGTAAAGGCCAAATGAGGTGACACATTAGGTTCAGTGATGTAGCCTTGAATCCTTGCATCATAGCTAATAAGACGAGGAGCCATGTCTTAAAAAGTTGTATTGGGCTGAGAGTCCATCATCCCTTCAACACTTGTCTTGATAGGCTCATATTCTCTTCCTAGACCATGAAAAGCTGAGAAGATCTTCATTTTCTCACTGACAGGACTCCCAATGGAAGGGAGCTGACTACAAACATCTTTTATTTATTTGATGTACTCAGTCATTGTCTTATATTTCTTAGAGATTGTTTGCAGTTTTCTTTAAAGATCAAAAAACCGGGATGAAGAGATTCTGTTGAAGTGATTTGCAAGAGATTCCCACACATTCTGAGTTTATTTAGCCTCAACAACAACATTAAGGACATCTTCAAAGAATGAACCCACCAACCATGCTTTCACCAATTGATTAGAACGTTCTCATGACTGAAAATCTAGGTTTGGGACGGTCACTATGGTGCGACCATCAGTTGTAGAACTTAAATAACTCCCACTGGAATGTTGGCACCACCTTTAACATATCCGAGTAAACCTTGACCAGCTAGAAAAGACTCAAATTGAGTTTTCCACAGAATGTAGTTTCTCTCGGTAAGCTTGATGGTGACACAGTTTGTGATGTTTGGAGAAGGTTGATTGTATAGATCTACTATTTTTGAGTCCATGGCTTTGATACCAAGAAAGAAAAAAGAAGTCAAGCTACAGCTGAAACTCTGTTTTTCAATATATTTCGTTAAAGAGGAAGACTTACATCTGCAGTGTATTTATATCAAAAGACATTTGAAAACTCTAGTTCTCATCTAATGAATGCAAAATATCAAAGCTGTGTTATTGTACTTTCTGTAATAATTAACTCTGTTTTCTCATCAAAGTTTCTTTTGTTGCAGAGATCATTTTTTTTTTGTTGCATATATTTTGTTGCAAATGTTTGGGCCTCACGTTTTACATCATTTTGGGCTTGTGATGCAATAAAGAGAAAGTTGTTGAATGTGTACACTGCGGTTGTCAAGGATGCGCGAGTGGCGATTAAATTCCATATGTTTGTTCACAATCCCTGACTTGTTTTTTACAATGCTATCAATTGTTAATCTGGCTTCTGTAAAACCTTAAAAGGCTAAACCCTTAATTAAAACACCTTGCAAAACTTCTTTTAATCAACTCTATGGATGGTGTTGCAAATAAAAAAAAAACGTTTTCGGTTTGGTATATAATTAAAATTAGATTGACATTCCCGGTCTATCTGAATTACAAGAATGATGTTCGATTTTGCTTTAAAAAATTATAACCAGCCCATATTGTCTAACATCATAAGATTCATAACATGATTAGCGGAGACTGCGTGAGTGATTGTTTTATGAAATATTTTAAGATTGTTAGTTTCAGAACAATAATTCAATTTTGTAATAATTATTGCTTGAATTCTTGATGCAAGGAAACTTGTTTGATTTTAAAACTCTGATTGGTCACTAAAGTTGACCTGAAATAATTTATAGTTACAATTAATTATATGCAGCATGTGGATGAAGATTCGTGTGTTGGTCATAGAGAGTAGTCTCCGTATTTACTAAAATCTTATCGTGTGTACACTACACACATGCATCTATCTTTCTCTTTCTTTCCCGTCACCATTTATCATTTACGTTCTTTATAAGTTATGTCTTTTTTATACAAGTCAATGAAAATACTGTCCTTGTTGTCTTCTTTTTTTGTCAATTAGGTCTATAAAACTTAATCTATAGGCAGCTAAATTCTATAACATAAATACTTGAAGTCTAATTCGGTGAAAACATTGTTGTATTTGAATTCAAATTTGCAAATATAATGGCTTTCTAAACAGAGTAGAGCATTTGTTGATTTTGTCTATAAGACTTTTCATTGTGGTCCTTGCGATTTTGATAGATGGAATTTTAGTGTTCAAATCATGACAACCAAAGTTTTGGCACAACAAAGTAAGGTCCAAAAGGAGAAGAATATTCACTGAGCGTTCTTTAGATATTTTGGGAAACGTTTGGATAGGAATTATTGAATGATTTGATTCCCCTAAGTTACAAGACTGAATACAATTACTTCGTCCTTCTTTCTCTCAAACTATTATATCTAACTTTTTTATGCCAAACAATTATATCGACAAAATTCGATATATAATGCAAACCCCTAATTTTCTAATTATATCTTATTGAGTAACATAATTATCTAAAATCAGATTAGAATAGATAAAACAACATAAATAATCACTTACCACAAACACTTTTGTTCTTTTCTTTAATTCCTAAACTTTGGTTTACATATCACATAACATACATGAAACATGATCTTTTCGTTATATTTCTTTTGTATTGTAATTTTAATGGTTTATTGGTGGAGGTGCATAAAATAAGGGTCACAGTTTTTGGACATCGTTTAATAGATAATGAAGAAATCTTGTAATAAATAGGTGAGGCCAATGGTTTTGTCAAAGGATGAGCAATTGGGGTAAGTTTTTGGTGTGAAACTTGAACCGGTCCTCACTACTATCAATTTTGTTATATATCTTGTACTATTAAAAAAGGTCAAAGAATGCAGCTACTCACCAACAAGTGACCCACATCAAAAAGCTCATGATCCACATCAAGTTTCCTTTTCATATTTCAACTAATTACGCAAAATACAAAATGTCAAAAGATAGCTATTATAAAGAATATTTGGAAAAGAACCTATCAGAATCATTTTAAATAGTCGAATTTAGATTCAAAGCTAATAACTTTCAACATGAAGTCTGGTTCACAAATTTTAGTATAGTTTTTTTTTATTAATTTATATATTTAAAAAAAAAAAATTTGATAAGCTTTAATCTATATATCAAATTCTATTAGATAGGATAACACAATTGCTTATAATTGGTATTTAGTAAAAATTTGTATTCATTTATTCACTTAACCAAAATAAATTCAGAATATTTAAATCAAGATATAATTTGCAAATTGCATCTGTTAAAAAGATCTTCTCCTTTTGTTTTTTTTTTTCTTTTTTAATTTCTTAGTTTTCAGTTACTTTTTCAATATGGATTAAAATCTTACTAATTGACTAATCTTTTCCATTAAAAGTCCTGTTTGTTGTTTTTTTGTTCAAACAATTAAAAGTCTGTTATCTTATAAAAACTATTCAATCAGTTTCCTTTTCTATCTCTCTGTATATTTCCAAGTTCTTCTCTCAATTCACTCCAAATTTTCTATATAACATCAATCTCAGAATCTGAATCTGAATCTAAATCCCATACTTGTATATTTCCTCTTCCCAAATCAATTAAATGGGATTAGAACACGATGGTGACGACGGTCTTCGCCGGCGAGGCTGTTCCTGCACAAAAGACGATTTTCTCCCGGAAGAATCATTCCAAAGCATCGGAAATTACATAAAAGCCCTTAAAGAAACACCGCGTCGATTCATTGATCGTGTAATGACTCGGTCACTGGACTCAGACGAGATTCACGAGATCAAAGCTCGTAGTGGTCACGAAATGAAGAAGACGTTGAATTGGTGGGATCTGATGTGGTTTGGAATAGGTGCAGTCATTGGCTCCGGAATATTCGTTCTTACCGGACTTGAAGCTCGTCAAACTTCTGGTCCTGCTGTTGTCTTGTCTTACGTTGTCTCTGGTGTCTCCGCCATGCTTTCTGTTTTCTGTTACACCGAGTTCGCCGTCGAAATTCCCGTCGCTGGTAATTAAAAGTCTCATTTCCTCGTTTTTTTGTCACAATTCTGATATTTATATCTTCCTCAACTGTTTTATTTTTTATAGAATAATAAGTCATTCACGAAAACAATATTTTTTTCAAAATTCCGAGAATACTTTCAATCATTATATGGGTGTTTTCTTTTAAACGAAGAAAAGTGTTGGTTGAAACTTAAATCAATTTTCCCAAAACCATATACGATTAGTGTTTAGATACTTAGTAGACAAATAGAAATAATTAGTAATTTCATAATTGAGAAAATTTTATTTTTAGTCTAAACTAACATGACAATTCCCAGATCCAGTAAAAATTATTAAACCATCACCACTTAATTCATTATTCATTATTAGGGTGTTAAATCTACTTTTAGTTACGGTTTACAGATTTAAACGAAAACTTACACCTTCGCATGTCTTTTATAGCAATATTCAACGTGTCATAATTAGGATATTATTACTGGATTTTCGTATTCAACGTGTCTATTGAGTGTATATAGACGTAACAATAGATCTGACGACTTCGTCGACAAAATTACGTACTAAATTCGATTATTTATTTTGGTTCACTTTTTCTTTCTCGGAAAGTTTTTTTTTCTTTTTTTTTGTTGGTAATCCTTTATCAAAAGGAAAAAAAAAGTATTTTTTATTGTTAGGTGTATATAAAGTTTTGTCCCATGTTTTGGGAAGTCAGTTTTCTAGAATGACTGAAAGGTTCAATAAAAACGATTGATAGAGGCAACCATCCACTATGATCCTAAATAAGTCTGTACTTATTTAGGATTTTAGCTAATCAGAATAATATAAATTTTGTATTAAACAAAAAAAAAATCATATTGGATTTTCAACTCTCGGCGACGGCGACAGTCGGATTTTCCGGACTTAACCGTTCACACTGACACACTATCTTCTTCCTTATTTTTAGTTTTTATTTTATTTAGCTTTTGGCTCGATTACACATTATGTTTGGGAGAAGGAGTCTTTAAAAAAATTAAAATAATAATGATAAGAGAGAAGGACGAAAAAAATGAATCTTGTAAATAAAATATTATAAAATAAATAATAAAGGGTTCTCAATCTATGTGATTTTTTATTATTGATTTTTCTATAATTTAAATTTAATAAAAATATATATATTATATTAAAATATTAAATTTTTATTATTGAAAAACTTGAAACAAAAGACTCATAGATGCAAATGGCATCTAGCCTAGTGGCAGACGGTAAGTCCACTTAAGGCAGCGCATTTGCATAACCCGGGATCGAGTCTCTATACCTACATTATGTAGGAATTTGGTTATTGGACCGGCCAGTTGTGGCCCAATATAATTTGCCGGTAATAAAAAAAAAAAAAATGACTCTGGTCTTAACTACTTAGAGTATCTTTATTAATGAAAACTTACGAAATTTTTTATTATTTTCTTTTGTCAACAGCAGTTTATATTGGGTCACCACTAGTTGGCCCAATAGCCAAATTCCTACATAATTTAGACATGGAGACTTGATCCCGGATTTTATTTTAAAAAACTTATGTTTGATCTCTATTAATAAAAAAATTACTTAAGATTTTCAGTACTATTATATTAATATTTTATTCTAATATTTTAGTTAAAATAATAAAAATATTAGTAAATGTAATTTAAAATTATGTAAAATAAAACCGGATAAATAGCTAATTTAATCACATTTTATAAAAATCAAAATTTTAAAATTATCTTATATAAACTATTTATTAAACAATATAAACTAAAAGTTATTTGAATTATATGTGAAAGATCTTCAACCAATTAAATAGAGATATATATCCAAATATCAAAGCTTTATCGAAAGCTCATATTTTCTCTAATAAGAATAAATATTCACTAAATTTCTCATAAATATTAATATTTTATTTATTTGAAATTACTTTTTAATAATGAGAAATTCGTAAAGACATGGTCCTACATTTTTGTTGACCAACTAATCACGAATTGCATATTTTATTATTGAAAGTCAGAAAAGAATGAATGGTTATTAATACTAAAGCTGCTAATAATAGTTTGGTTTTTCAGTTAGACGAAATTATTTGCCATGTATTATATACTTAGCTGAAAAATAATAACTAAAACACGTATAAGTCATTCTAGATATTTCAATTATCACTATCCTTTTTTTCTCGCTTTAAAAAATACAAAGATTACATTTGTCCATTATATTAGGAAAGTCAATTAAATCGCCTTTGTAGAAATTTCAAACATTTTGTTCTATTTATTTCATATATATTCACTTTCGAAGTAAACGGTTAAGAAATCCCACTAGAGATGATGTTTTGGTCTTATAAAGTGGTCATATTTTTCAAAGTTAATTATTATTGCTTATCAATTCTTTCAAACCCAATTTCTGCATTTTCACAGATACATGAGAAAATGAGTATACAAAACAACTTTTGAATTATCCATCTGTTCTCTCTCTCTTTTTTTAACAAAACATAAACGCAAACTCAAAAATCAAAATGCAAACGAAATGTATTTTTTTCTCTTACGTCCTATGCACACATATGTGTCTATTATTAACCAAAAATAATAATTAAGTACTCAAACGCATACAATAATGTATTAGTTATGTAACTTTAGTTTTTATTAATTCGAACTATTATGTAAAAAAATTTGTCTTTACTAATTAATTTACTTGATCATTTTTACCAAATCTATGTCTAGGTGGTTCATTCGCCTACCTAAGAGTGGAGCTCGGCGACTTCATGGCTTTCATAGCCGCCGGTAACATAATCTTGGAATATGTAGTCGGCGGAGCCGCCGTGGCTCGATCATGGACCTCTTACTTCGCCACTCTCTTAAACTACAAACCTGACGACTTCCGCATCGTAGCTAATAGCCTCGGTGAAGACTATAGCCAGTTAGATCCAATCGCAGTCGGCGTTTGCGCCATCATTTGCGTTTTAGCAGTCATTGGCACAAAAGGCTCATCGGTCTTCAACTACATCGCTTCTATAATCCATATGATCGTGATTTTCTTTGTCATCATCACTGGATTTACTCAAGCTGATTTGAACAACTATTCCGATTTTGCTCCGTTTGGTGCTAGAGGAGTGTTTAAATCTTCAGCTGTTCTTTTCTTTGCGTATATTGGATTCGATGCAGTTTCGACCATGGCCGAGGAGACAAAGAATCCGGGGAGAGACATTCCGATTGGTCTTGTCGGATCAATGGTGGTTACAACGATTTGTTATTGTCTCATGGCGGTTGCGTTATGCCTTATGCAGCCTTATAAACAGATAGATCCGGACGCACCGTTCTCTGTTGCCTTCTCGGCTGCTGGATTGGATTGGGCTAAGTACATCGTTGCGTTCGGAGCACTTAAAGGTAAACAACTTTGCCCTTGGGCCTAGGCCAACGTTATCGTTTGTATCTAGTTAGACCCTAATCGTGTTTTTCGGTTCGAACTTTGACTATATATGTAAGAACTAATCTGTAAGAATCCTATAGGTATGACGACGGTTTTATTGGTTGGAGCCATTGGTCAAGCTAGGTACTTGACACACATAGCCCGAACCCACATGATGCCTCCATGGCTAGCTCAAGTCAACGCAAAGACCGGAACACCAATTAACGCAACCGTGGTAATGCTCGCCGCAACAGCTATCATAGCATTCTTCACAAAGCTCAAAATTTTAGCCGATCTGTTGTCTGTTTCAACACTTTTCATCTTCATGTTCGTTGCCGTGGCTCTTCTCGTCAGAAGATATTACGTTACCGGAGAAACATGTTCTAGTGACCGTAACAAGTTCTTAGTGTTCTTAGCCTTGATTCTTTTGTCCTCGACTGCAACAGCTATATATTGGGCCCTTGAAGAAGACGGTTGGATTGGGTATTGCATTACGGTTCCTATATGGTTTTTGTCTACAGTTGGGAATATTACTTATTGGATTAATTAATTATTTTATACTTGACATACACCTACAGAAATCATATCATTAACCAACAACTTCCGCATGTAGTATAAGGTTATCATAATTAATTTATTATATTTAGTTTATCATACAAAATATCTCTACCCAATTCCATCTTAAAATTTTACATATTATCCTAATAGATTATATTTTATCATTCTTTCTAAACAGAGGATTTATCCCGTAATTAATTCGGAGAGTTTATTGCAGAGTAGGTTTTAATATATTTTAATTAAAAATTTACAAATCCATGTATTATTCAATCAATTATTTAAAATTGTACATTTTTTTTTGTCAACGGCAAATTATATTGGATTACAACTGGCCGCTCTAATAGCCAAATTCCTACATAATGTAGGTATGGGGACTCGATCTCGGGTTATGCAAATGCGCTGCCTTAAGTGAACTTACCGTCTGCCACTAGGGTAGATGCCATTTGCTTTAAAATTGTACATTTAAATCATGTGTTATTCAAATATTATTTTTGAAATCAATATTCAAATCATGTGTAATTCAAGCATTGAAATTTAATCTATCTAATTTTTAAATTCACTTTATTTAATTTTAAAAATCTATTGGATTTAGAAATCCCCACTAAAATTTATTCTCCAATAAACTCTCTTAAGATTCATAAAGAAAACAAATGTGACTCATACTCTTTCTCAAAGTTTTTAAAGTTTGGT
>JAKUCM010009712.1:0-18267 GCA_023374145.1 Lepidium sativum | reverse complement strand
TATGATGTATGTATTTTTTTAATGTTTTTACAGTTACATAATAGATTTTCAAAAATTTTGAGTATATATAAATCTTTTATCGCGAGAACTTTAATTTAATATATTATTTATTATAGTTTAATTTCGAAGTAATGACATTACAGTTATATTATTACTTTTTATTTCAAAAGATTGTTTTGTATTTGTTGAAGGTAAAATATAACATTCTAAAAAATATCTAATGGAGAATTTTTTCCATAAAATCTTCTCTTTGATGAAAAGTTTTTAGTTGTTTTTAGCCAAAAAAATAGTCATTTGATTCATATAATTATGAAATTCAAAGTATTTTTGTGAAAAATCAGTATTTTATTCCTGGAGTTAGATTCTAATTAGTCGTTTGTCTCATATAATATTATTTGAATTTTTAGAGAAAAATAAATTGGGTTATAAAATGAATTCTATCGATTAAATTGTTAAAAACAATTTGAAAACAACATTTTATAATATGCTTACTAACCCACAATTTGGAATCATACTACCAAGTCTAGTTAGTATAGTCAAAAATTGAGTTAGAGCATAATAACATTAAACTAAATTTATGTAGCCGGTTGGTTTAACTAACGATAGTTAATGAACCAATTTAAATTTTGATGAAAGTAGTTATAATAGTCCAAACAAATTATGTAACTTTTTAATACAAAATTTTTTCTTTGTGGAATATTGTCGAATTGTTCGAATCTACTAGCTCTATTTTATGGAGGTGAAAAGTAAATCTATCACTTAAGTTGCAAACATAGATACTTGGTCTAACTTCTTAATGTGACTAAAAATGGATAACATGTAATGTGATACTTGAAGGTTTTGGAATATTCAAAAAAGAAGAAAGTTTTCTTTAATTGATAAGAGTTCTTTATTCTTATTTCTCTTCTCCAAATATCTCCTTTTGCATTTAATAAGAAATCTACCACCATTATTGATGGTTTAAAATACCATTAATGGTGTGTGTAAAATAAGAAACCGAAACTCTCAGATTTTATATAAAAAAATTCCCACTGAAAAAGGCATGATGGTAATGCAAAGTCTACTATATAATAATGTCAATGTGTGAATGAAATTTAATAATGGATTTGGTATTAATAACTGTTAGGTATGATAGCAACACAAGTTGTTTGAATAGAAAATGTTTTATTTCCACATTATAACAAGATGACAAGATGTGATGTTATCTTTTTTCTTAACAAAAGAAAAATATGATGTTTAATTAATTGGTCATTGTTGCCATGGAATTATATGCTCTCAACATCTAAGTTTTTGAATCTAAATATTTACTTTTCTGTAGTATATGTGATTATGTTATATTTTGATTAATATCACTCTTTGCTTTACAATACAAATAATATATATATGAATTATATCATAGCAATATAAATTCTTCTGTACATACAATGTGTGAATGATTGAGGACAATACATTTGTTTTGCAATTTCGGTAAGAAACTAGTGAATGTTTTCTAGTACTCTAACTAGTTCCAAAAATTGTTCTCTTTGTTTTTATAATTGATGTTTTAGGTTTTTTCACACATATTAGAAAAATATTAATTATTTTATTTTTTCTAAACAATAAAATAAAAAGGGATCTAGTGTCTTTAGTGAATGCTTTCTTGGTATCGGGTAACTTTGAGACGAGTTTAAATGAGACAAATATATGTCTCATCCCCTAAACTCCCTCGTCCTACGGCAATGACTGATTTCCGTCCAATCAGTCTTTATAATATAAGTTATAAAATTATTTCCAAGGTAATGTGTTTGAGGTTAAAAAAGTCCTTCCTAAACTTATTTCCCAAACACAATCTGCATTTGTAGCCGGGCGATTGATTTCAGATAATATTCTGATTGCCCAGGAGATGGTTCATGCTCTCAGAACAAACAATTCTGTGAGGGGTGATTTTATGGAAATCAAGACTGACATGAGTAAAGCCTATGATCGGGTTGAATGGTCCTTCTTACGACAACTAATGCTAAAAACTAGGATTTTGTGAACGACGGGTACACTGTATAATGTGGTGTGTCTCTTTGGTTCAGTATTCCGTGCTAATTAATGGGGCCGCAGGAGAACGAATTGTCCCTCGCCGTGGGTTACGACAAGGTGATCCTTTGTCACCATATTTATTTATATTGTGTACTGAGGTCCTAATTGCAAAATTGAATAGGGCGGTCGAGAGTCGTCTTATAACTGGTATAAAAATAGCGAAAGAAAGTCTGGCAGTTTCTCATCTGTTATTTGCAGATGATTCATTATTCTTCTGTAAGGCTTCTGTAGAGGAAGCTACACAGATCCTTCGGGTACTATCCGAATATGAATTGTTGTCTAGTCAGAAAATTAATTTTGAAAAATCTTCTATTCAATTTGGTAAATCGGTAGGGCAAGCAGCCATTACCGGTATCCAAAACACTTTGGGTATTAGAAATGTCGGGGGATTGGGTATGTACTTGGGGTTACCCGAGAGCATTGCGGGTTCTAAGGTGAAGCTTTTTACGTATGTGGGCAAGAAAGACTGGAATCCCGAATTGCAACCTGGTCGACTAAATTTCTTTCCAAGGCAGGTAAGGAAGTTCTGATAAAATCGATTTTGATAGCTTTACCGACGTATGCGACGTCGTGTTACCGGATTCCGAAAACAGTCATCAAACGAGTGCAAGCTGCTAAGTTTCTGGTGGGCGATTTTGATGTCCTCTGGCGGAATACATTGGACGAAATGGGAAGAATTGTGTAAACCGAAGTCCGCAGGAGGATTGGGTTTCAGGTTACTGGAAGATTTTAACACCGCTCTGTTGGCAAAACAAATGTGGCGACTTTTAGAATTCCCTCAATCACTTCTGGCGAGAGTTCTGAAGGGAATGTATTACAAGGATACCAATCTATTAGATACAAACGTCCAACTAGGAGCGTCCTATGGCTGGCGGAGTATTTTATCTGGTCGGAATGTGATCGCGAACGGTATTATTCGGAAGATCAGGGATGGGAAACACACCAAGGTGTGGTGTGATCTCTGGATCCCGGATAATAGTCCAAGACCGGCGATACGATCACATTTACATGTCTTTCCGGACTTCCACGGTTGATCAATTCATAGACCACCATCGTGGCGAATGGAAGGATACTCTCTCTAATAGTGCGGCAATATTTTGATCCCCGAGATGTCACACTTATCCTGGCAATACGCCTTTTACCAAACCCGGGGCCGGATAGTTGGGGGTGGTTTATGACGAAATCGGGGAGATATACTGTTAGATCTGGTTACTCTCTTTTGGAAAAGTTATCGGGGAGAACTTAGATCCGGGAGGGACCCTCGGCAGATGTCTTCTTTGAGTCGATTTGGAAGTTGGACTGTCCACATAAGATAAAGCATTTTATGTGGCAATCTTTGTCAGGTAGTACGACGGTGTATCACAATTTGGTAAGACGTGGGCTAGGCTCGGATGCTAGATGCCAGCGTTGTGGGGTAGAGGATGAAACAATTCATCATGTTCTATTCGAATGTCCATCGGCGCTACAGGTTTGGGCTCTGTCCTTCATACCCACAGCGTCGGGTATATTCCCAGGTGGATCGGTCTGGCAGTCTTTAGCCCATCTTTGGTGGGGCCCTGCAGGGCAGACTGGGCCCCAGGTCTTTCCTTGGATTATCTCGCAGATCTGAAAGCGCTGAACAATTTTTGCTTCTCGAATGTGGATCTCGATCCGCGATTAGTATTAGCAAAGGCAGTCTCTGAACAACAGGAGTGGTCTAATGCTAGAGTGGGTCTCTTGGCCCCGAGAGTACTTGGTAAGTGTTCATTTGATGCTGCTAGACCCACATGAATCTATCCTTCTACAGTAAATCAGTCATTCACAGGTGTCAGATGCTTTGTGGATGCTTCCTGGAAAGCCACTGACCTCCAGACGGGGTTCGGTTGGATCTGTTTTCCAGATTCAGTTGAAGGGGGTTTCTCGGGAAGAGAGAGCGGTCATCGAAGCCTTTCGGTGCTCTATGCCGAAGTGGAAGCGGTTCTCCGGGCCTTAAAAGATTTGGTGCGACATCGGATCTCAAAGGTTGAGGTGGTGACAGATTGTGAGTCAGTATGGTATATTCTGCGTTACCCAGAAGAGTGGCCAACCTTTAACACCTACCAGGAGGAGTACAGACGACTGAGGGCTCGGTTTGTGGAGTGCACATTTGATAACAGGATTTTTACTATATTGTCAAATCATATTATACTTGTATGTCGGTTGTAGTATAATAGGTGTCAATCAATCGGGATGCAGTTAACTACTCTAATTCAAGCCAATCAAAGTGTGGTTTCTATAAAAACCTAATTCGAACTTTTAAAATGAAAATAAACAAAGTAGTGCAATTGTAAATAATTCAAACAGAGCAATGCACAATAGAGTATCAAATAGAATTAACGTTGGGTGAGAAAGCAGGATCCTGAGGAGTGATTTTCATGGGTCAATGTGACTCTTAAGTTAACTAGGCGCTTGATATCACTCAACAGAGCTAGTCTCTAGGCAACGAGAACACAAATAATGAGTCCACTCTCGTGGTAAACAAACTCGAGTAGACTACTAACAGACACTATCGCCATAGGCGTTTGATAATCAATTCGGAATGAACGATCAACTCGCCTAACGCCGATTCACACCTTAGACATTCGATCCCTCGAGCTGAGCATGTGAATCTCTGAAGTGGTTCAGTCTGACGCTCTACCAAACACCCATCGGTGCTAGAGCGTCTCAGAACAAGCCTCGGTTGATCATAATGAAACTAGTGATGATAACACCAAATCAGAAAAGTCTTACATAAATCTAACCCTAAGCGCCTTAGAAAACCTAAGCATCGCGTATACCTAACTCATCTTCAGGAACCCTAGATGACTACTCAGAACGCATGAGTTTAACACCAAACACGAGTTCAAGGTTTGAATGCATCAATAAAGGACTCGAACAAGGTATGAAATCAACGCTTAATGTAAAACTGAATTGCATAAAAATAAACTCGAAAATCAGAAAGTTGCGTTTGATTACAAAGCTCCAAGTTTGCAAGAAAAATCAATTGTAAAAACTAGGGGTCGGGTTTTTGCAACATGTAAGAATATTTATACTAAACTCATAGCAAAACCCTAGATAAACTCGGCCCAATGCGCAGTGAATTTTAGCCTCGGTTTGGCCCAATAACAAATGAACTCGATCTTGGGCTTGAAAGTGGGCTCCATCTGTGTTCGAGCTGCGGCTCGATCTGTGTTCGTACTGGGGCTCGATCTGTGTTCGAGTTGGGGCTCGACCTGTGTTCGAGTTGGGGCTCGATCTGTGTTCGAGCTGGGGCTCGATCTATGGCTCGACCTGGTGCTCAATCTGGGCTTGACCTGGGGCTCAATCTGGGCTCGACCTGAGGCTCATTCTGCCCGCATCCAGTACCTGAACACACAAAAAACGTAGTATGTATGCAGATGCATGTGAATGTGTATGAATGATACTATCTAGACTCCAACTATATGAGAATGTATCAAAATTTATGTATAATATACCTAAATGATGCTCCTAAGACGTGCTAAAAACGTGCATATCAACTCCCCCGAACTTAGTCTTTGCTTGCCCTCAAGCAAATGCATAGTGCTAAGAAGGAAAATATGGTGGAGACGCTGGGAACACCTTGCCTCAAACAAACAACTCAGTAGGCTGAAAACTGTAAGGCACAAATGAACACTTATTCCATTGTAAAAACACAATCTACTCTCATCAAGGCTTAGCATCCTAACCAGATATCCCTAGTACTTAGCTGGGCTCTAAGAAGCGCAAGTTTGATTCCTAGTTCCAAAGGTGCGGGCCTCAAGAGGGGTTATTGATCATAGACTATTGGTGCAACTTCCAAGAGTTTAGCAAACTTAATTTATTCAACACAATTTTTGTAGATTCAGTTTCTGCTCAAACTCAGTATTATGCTCGAGAATTATTAGTGAACGCAAGGAATTACGGGTCTACGCACAACCCTGATTCACCTTAGGCATCAATGTCTTTGCTTTCTCAATGAACACGAAAAAGTACGGGTTTACGCACAGTCCCCGTTCACCTTAGGCAAAATCATATTGGTTTTATCAGTGAACACAAGAAAGTACGGGTTTACGCACAATCCCCGTTCACCTTAGACCTCGTTATGTGAGCTGAGTTATATGAGAAGTACCTATTTATTTTTTCGTTTCATTCTTTCTAATTGACAAGCTAAACTCAATGAAGGATCAAATTCAATATTAGAGGAAATAAACCAGGTCCTTTCGAGATACAACATAAGCACAGGTTTCAAAGGCAGACGATCTACCTGTTAGGTTTCGAAAGGGAAGAACCGCAAGTCCAAGAGTTCACTATGGTTACTAATCAATCAACCTAGCAAGACTGTCTATCCAAAACATAGACTCGATCCTAAGTGCAATGCATGAACACTCTTTTTTTTTTTTTTTTTTTGTGCGTATGAAACATGAGATCAAATCAAATTAAGAAAACAGCAAACATGATTAGTAGTACCCTGGGTCCTCCCCCGAACTTAAATCACACAGCCCCTTGTGTCGATAAAAGCTTGAGGAAGGTCTCAGACAAGTAATGACATAATAAAATTAATGTAGTGGTATGTACAAGTGGAAGTTGGCGTTCTTACCTCAGCGGAATAGAGACCATCCAGCGGGATCCGTGTCCATCGGATGAATGTTTGGATCAGTGGGTGGATGTGAACTCGACTCATGTTGATTGTTGTAACCAGGCGCTGGTTGTTGCATGTAGCTCTGAAACTTTGAGCCGAATAGGTCATAGCCGTTGAGTTCTGCTTGAGGTGTGTATTGCTGTAAGGTCGAGTCCTGGTTATCGAGCCATGCAATTCCCGTCTGCAGTGTAAGCTGGTGTACATCTGTCTGCTGTTGTGGTTCCTCAGTCTGAGTTCGCTCTTGACGAGGACGACTAGTGGAACGTCTCCTTACTGCTCAGCGTTGTCTCGGTGGCTCATAGTTGGGCTTTACATCAAGTTCCTCAGTATGTGCTGAATTGAGATCAAATGCCTGGACTTCTGGCATTACATTCTTTGGCTGGGTCTGAGAGGATGTCGCACGCTCGTATGAAGATGCTCTGCGTGGCTGCATCACTGTCGGAGTGTTGTGCTCATACGAGGACGCCCTGTGTGGCTGCATTTCTGTGCCAGGATTGGAGGGTTGCCTGGAGATTGATGTCGATCTTCTTCGCTGCGCTGGTTCTGGAGGCGTGGGATCTAGACTTCTTCGAGTGTTGGGGTTCAATGATAGGGAGCTGAGCTTGTCCATGATCGTGTGAATCTTCTTGGTATTCCACCTAAACAACTTTCAACCCTTTTGACATTTTAGGGTCTACATAGTCTTCAAAGTAATAGCAGTCATGTTCGTCTAATGTGCTCTCCGTAACTTCAGGTGGCTTCTCGCGGTGGTGGGTTCTGGAGTGAGTTCAGCGAGGAGATGCGCTGGCGGCAGAAACGCAATGTTCGACTCGAGTGCTATATCGGCATACTCTTGGTTAGGAAGCTGAATGTACGAATTCGTGTTTGCATCTGGTTGTGCAAATCGGTACATCAACCTTTCTCTCACTAAGCTCTTCCTCAAAAATCTATGGTTCATGAGGTATGTCATATCAATGTACGCCGGAGGAGTCGAATCTTTCAATTTTATGGTGACATTACATGCCTCCATAATCCTTGCTACAATCCCTCCACATCATATGGAAGCATTGTCTTTGCTCTGCAACTGAATTGCCAAACTTTTGTATCATGTCAGCTGCTTCATGATCGCCTTTGTGAACCCGTTATGGTTCCTATTCCCCGCGAAGTTGATTCCATGATCATAATTATTGATAATGGTAAGGAGCGCTGCATCAATCATCTTAAGCTCTGGCTTCCTGACATTCCCTTACTCATGTCTGGCAAAACATGTATCAGCAATAACCTTGTGAAAGTACCTGATTGCCGGGTTCCTGATTTTGGTGCTCTTACCGCGTGAAGCGATGTAGTCGTCTGGTGTTACAATTATCTTCCACAACAAGTTCAGCTCGTCACGGTCGAAACCAGTGTCGTTTCCATTAGAATGTTGGAGGTCAAACAACTGCTCGAATTGCAATACTGAGAATGAGTATTTCTTGCCGTTGACTACAAAAGTTAGGGCTCCAAACCCGTCTATTTCCCACAGTCTCGTCTCATTCTCAAGATACGTCCGCAGTTCCACTGAGGCTAGGAACTGCACAGTTTCAGCAGGGTAGGTTTCGCGTGCGTTCGACACGAATTGTGCTAGACTAACATTTCACAACATCTTATCGACATCCCTGGCTATGCCTAATTGCACCATCGTCTCCCGGTGCATGAATCTTGTCCCTTCCACTCTCACTTGCTTGAGGTGTCTCAACGCCTATTTATATGGCACACCCCTGATCTTCTCATACTGTGAGCTGAAATCAACAACATCAAATTTACTTTTAAGTGAGCTCAGAATCAACAACAACAATATTGTAAAAATGACAGAATAATCTATAATGTATATATATAATATAGAAAATATGATATAATATATAATATCTAGAATATAATATAATATAAAATATAATATATAAAATATAATATATTAAATATAATGTAATAAATTATAAAGATAATTGGAGTGGCGATCGTGTGGTGCGTGAGGGCCAAGGAAGCTCGAGTTGTGTTCGACTCGGACGCGGCTGGAAAGGGGCTCGAGCTGGAAAGGAGCTCTTGCGAGCGCGTGACCGTGCTGGGTGTGTGGGAGGCTAGAGTGGAGCGTGGATGCGAGCTCGAGTTCACGCGGGCGCGTGAGTGCGGGAAGAGCTCGAGTTGGGAAGCGGTTGGGCTTACGTGAAGCAGCTCGAGTTGAGATCGAGCATGATGGTGCTCGAGCGAGCGGGAGGGCGAGACGGAGAGCTCGATTTAAGTGTCGGTGGAGCTCGAGTTCAGTGTCGGTGGAGCTCGAGTTCAGTGTCGGTGGAGAGGGTGCGTGTCTTGTGAGCTCGAGTTCGGAGGAGCGCGTGTTGAGATCGAGCTCGAGTTCGAGGCTCGAGTATAGATGGAGCAGAGCTCGAGCGTGAAGTGGAGCGGGACTCGAGTGGGACACGGCGGCGCGTGACGACGCAGAGAGCTCGAGTTGGACGTGGCATCTCGTTTCTTCTGCTGATGCTACCCATTCTCTGACATGTATCACACTTGGAGATGAAATCCTGAGTGTCCCTGAACACTGTCGGCCACCATAACCCTCATTGCAGAATCTTCTGGACTGTCTTGAACGTGGCAAAATGTCCATTGTAAGCACACCCATGCCAATGCTCCAGAACACCCTGAACTTCTTCTTCTGCTATGCACCTTCTAAATAAACCATCTGCTCCCTTCTTGTATAAGTAGGGTTCATCCCAGAAGTAGTGGTTGATGTCTCTGAAAAACTTCTTCCTCTGATAGGCGTCCAAACAGCTAGGCATTTCACCCACAACTATGTAATTGACTAAATTCGCATACCAAGGTAGAGTGGATCCAGCTAACTTCTTGTTGATTTGAGAACAATTCTCTTCTGCTCCCAGAGTCATGAGTTGCTCTTCTGGCATTGAGTCATCAATAGGAGTCGAGTCATCAATCATCATTCGTGACAGGTGATCTGTAACTCCATTTTCCACTCCAGCTTTGTCCACAATCTCTAAATCAAACTCTTGCAGCAGCAGTATCCATCTCAGTAGTCTCGGCTTGGCGTATTTTTTCTTCATAAGATATTTCAACGCTGCGTGATCAGTGTGAACAATGACCTTGGATCCCACCAAGTATCATCTGAATTTCTCAAACGCAAAAACTACAGCAAGGAGTTCCTTTTATGTGGTGGCATACTTAATTTGGGCGTTGTCTAGAGTCCTATTGGCGTAGTGTATCACATTCAACTTCTTGTCCTTTCTCTGACCCAGGACTGCTCCAACAGCAAAATCGCTTGCATCACAAATGATCTCGAATGGGAGGTCCAAGTCTGGAGCTTGGACTATTGGAGCAGATATCAGCGCCTCTTTGATCTTAAGGAACGCTTCGAGACATTCGGGGTTGAAATTGAACTCGACCTCCTTGCATAGTAGGCTCGTCAGGGGCCTTGCAATTTTGGAGAAATCTTTGATGAACCTTCTGTAGAACCCAGCGTGACCCAAAAAACTTATAATATCCTTCACTGTCTTAGGGGGTTGCAGTTGAGCCATGACCTCAATCTTTGTCTTGTCAACCTCAATACCCCTCTCAGATATTTTGTGCCCCAAAACTATACCTTCATGAACCATGAAGTGACACTATTCCCAGTTGAGCACAAGGTTGGTCTCCACACACCTGCTAAGCACCCTGCACAAATTTGACAAACAAGAGAAGTAGGAAGAGCCATAGACGGAAAAATCGTCCATGAACACCTCGACTACGTCCTCAATCAAATCCGAGAAAATGGAAGTCACACAGCGCTGAAATATAGCAGGAGCATTGCACAACCCAAACGGCATGCGTTTGTAAGCGAAAGTGTCATAAGGGCAGGTAAAATTAGTTTTTTCCTGATCATCTGGGTGTATAGGGATCTGGAAGAACCCGCTATACCCGTCAAGGAAACAATAATACTTTTTACCAGACAACCTTTCAACCATCTGATCAATAAAAGGTAAAGGGAAATGATCTTTCCTACTCGATGAATTTTAACCTCCTATAGTCTATGCACATCATATGCCCCGTTGTGGTTCTAGTTGGTATTAATTCGTCTTTATTATTCTTAACCACTGTAATACCCACTTTCTTAGGAACAAAATTCACAGGCGAGACCCACTTACTATCAGAGATTGGATATATAACATCAGCGTCTAGCAACTTAAGTATCTCTTTTTTAACCACTTCTTTAAGGTTCAGATTCAATCTCCTATGGGGCTCTACACTAGAATGAGATTCATCTTCTAAGTGTATCCTATGCATGCAAAAACTTGAAGAGATTTCTCTAATATCCTTAAGCGTGTATCCTATGGCTTTTCTAAAACGTTTAAGCTCAGTCAAAAGCATACTCAATTCATCATCATTCAAGGCGTCATTTACAATTACAGGATAAGTGGAGTTGGGGCCCAGAAAAGCGTACCTCAGTCCTGCAAGAAGTGGTTGCAGCTCGAGTCTCTGTCTCGAGTCCGCCTCAGATGCACTCGAGTCCAATTCCTCAATCACCGCCGGACTCTTGATTGGTCTGCGGCAATCCAACAAGTTTGCATAGCATTCAGCTTCCATATTCAGGTACCCCTCAGCGGCTGGCTTTGTCAGAGCAACTTGCAGTTGATCTTCTGCTGCCAATTCCTCTAACAGTTCATCAGCAAGAGTGTCCATCTCGTGCACTGAGAACACTTGAACTTCAATCGTTGGTTTCTTAATTGCGTCATTTATGTTGAATTTCATTCTAAGATCTGGACCTAGGTTCAGCTCGATGAATCCATTCCTAACATCAATTAAAACGCCTGCTGTGGCCAAGAAAGGTCTTCCAAATATTAGAGGGTCCTTAGGTTCCTCTTCCATCTCCAATACAACAAAATCCGTTGGTATCTCAACTCCCCCCATCTTCACAGGAAGGTCTTCTAAGATGCCATGAGGGATTCCTACTGAACTATCTGCCAGAATCAATGAGATTTTGCACGGCTTGTAATCAACAAAGCCTAACCTTTTTGCAACTGAAAGCGGCATGAGGCTGATTGAGGCGCCTAGATCGCAGAGACACTTGCTGAATGATAGGGGTCCAAGCGAGCATGGGATTGTAAAGGTTCCAGGATCACCAAGCTTTTTTGGTACAACTTTCCTTTGGATTATGGCGCTAATTTCGTGTGTCAGTACGACCATACCCTCGACTGTTTGAGTTCTCTCCTTAACTGCATCCTTGAGAAATTTCTGGTATAGAGGTATTAGCATAAACACATCCAGAATTGGAATCTTCACCTCAATGTCTTTCATCTGCTTATCAAAGAGCGCCTTGTACTTCTCAGTAAGCTCCTTCTTGAACCTTTGGGGAATGGGTAATTGGGGTTTATATGGTGGAAGAACAAATGGTTTACTCCTCTTTGGGGTTTCTGTAGGTGGATGGGCGTCTGGCGTGCTAGGTTTTTCAGTAGATTGTGGCTTAGGAACAGCTTCAGGTTGAGTCTCTGTCTGATCCTTGATGATAAAATCATCCCCCTCCTGAACCTTACTGTCCTCAGTTTGCTTAGGACTCTCTGCTCGAATCAATAACTCGCGTCCACTTCTCAGAGTGATGGCATTGGCGTGATATTCTTTTGGGTTGGGAACTGCTTTCCCTGGAAGTTGGCCTGTTGTCTTCACTGTAGAAGATGACGCTTGCTGACTCTCGACATACTTGAGCTTGCGTTCAACGTCTCAAATTTGCACGTGAGATCGTTGTGAGAAGCGTCAATCTTAGAGTGCAGCCTCTGCAAATTTATGCGTGACTTCAGCAGCAGACGCTTTCTGTCCCTTCAAGATTTCTTGGAGTATGCTCAAAACTTCTGGTGGCTGTGTAGGGGTTGGTGGAGTGTGTGCTTCATACCCAGGTGGTATATTTGCAGATGGCGGGTAATTCTTGTGATATTGTTGCTTAGGGACAAACGTGTTCGATTGAGCGTGTGGGGGTTTGGGTGGGTAGGTCTGGTCTTGGGGATTTGCCACGTATTTGCTTCTGTATGAGAGGTTTGGGTGCTGCTTATAGTCTGTTGTACTGCTTGTAACCACCTCCCTGATTATGCAAATAAATGATCTCCTCAACCTGATCATCCTCCTCGTCTGGAACGTGTTCATCTCCAGTCATGAAGTGGACATGTTTGTGTTGTACTTGCAGCAGCCTATCGATTTTTTCCAACTTGACGTTCAGGGCCTTGAGTTCCTACCTACTGACTGTGTTTGTGTCCACTGTGTTTCTGACCGTCCTGTCGTAGTCCTCATTATACTGCCCATATGCCTGAGCCATATTCTCCACTAGCTGCCAACCATCAACGACGTCATGGTTAAGGAAATTTCCATGGCTGGCGGTATCCAGTAACTTGTGGATATTAGGGTGAACTCCTCTGTAGAGATTTTTGAGAAGAGTCTCAACAGGGTATCCATGAAGTGGGCACTGAGACTGATAGTTCTTGTAGCTCTCCCAGGCTTCAGCAAAGGTTTCAGAATTATATTGGGTGAAGGTACAGATGGCGTTTCTCAACTTTGCAGTTCGAGAGTTGGAGAAGAATTTGGCGAGAAACGCAGATTTACAAGCTTCCCATGATGTGATGGAGCCTTGCGGTAAGTGTTTCTCCCAGACATGGGCTTTGTCTCCGAGAGAAAACGGGAATAAACTCAGTTTGAATGCGTCCTCACTGACTTCATTGAGCCTTTGCAGTCCACAGAGTCGCTCGAATTCGTCCAAGTGATCAAGCGGATCTTCAGAAGGTAGGTCATGAAACTGCCTATTTTGGATCATAGAGATGAGACTGCTCTTTATCTTGAATTTGTTGTTTGTTATGGCTGGGGGGACAATTCCACGCCTCTGGGTGTGGGTACTTGGTGCATCTCCAGCACCTATTATTCGCGGTCTCCTCTGTGGAGGCTGGTCCACAGGGAGAACGTGTAAGTTGGACTATGTGTCTGCGTTCATTATGACTCTCTCTATAAGCGTACTGTAGATTTGGTTTCTTTGCGCTCTTAACTCGCGTGGTAGTTGGTTAATGTTATCAAGAGGCTCGAGAAGATTCTGATTTCCTTGTGAACGTATCTGCATAAACTGAGTGAAATCAAACTGAGCAGTAGGATCAAGTTGACGTACTGGAGGTTGAAATCACCTGAAACAATAACACAAAACACAGTGCCACAAGTGAGTATGTAACAAAGAGCAAAAAGAACTTGAGCTTAGAAAATTAACAATCCTAATTGTAACTAGTAGAGACCCATTTGGCAACGACGCCAATTTGATAACGGGATTTTTACTCTATTGTCAAATCCTATTATACTTGTATGTCGGTTGTAGTATAATAGGTGTCAATCCAACTAGGAATGTAATTATCAATCGGGATGCAGTTAACTACTCTAATTCAAGCCAATCAAAGTGTGGTTTCTATAAAAACCTAATTCGAACTTTTAAAACTAAAATAAACAAAGCAGTGCAATTGTAAATAATTCAAACAGAGCAATGCACAGTAGAGTACCAAATAGAATTAACGTTGGGTGAGAAAACAGGATCCTGAGGAGTGAGTTTCATGGGTCAATGTGACTCTTAAGTTAACTAGGTGCTTGATATCACTCAACAGAGCTAGTCTCTAGGCAACGAGAACACAAATAATGAGTCCACTCTCGTGGTAAACAAACTCGAGTAGACTACTAACAGACCCTATCGCCATAGGCGTTTGATAATCTATTCGGAATGAACGATCAACTCGCCTAACGCCGATTCACACCTCAGACATTCGATCCCTCGAGCTGAGCATGTGAATCTCTGAAGTGGTTCAGTCTGACGCTCTAAAACACCCATCGGTGCTAGAGCGTCTCAGAACAAGCCTCAGTTGATCATAATGAAACTAGTGATGATAACACCAAATAAGAAAAGACTAACATAAATCTAACCATAAGCGCCTTAGAAAACCTAAGCATCGCGTATACCTAACTCATCTTCAGGAACCCTAGATGACTACTCAGAACGCATGAGTTTAACACCAAACACGAGTTCAAGGTTTGAATGCATCAATAAAGGACTCGAACAAGGTATGAAATCAACGCTTAATGTAAAACTGAATTGCATAAAAATAAACTCGAAAATCAGAAAGTTGCGTTTGATTACAAAGCTCTAAGTTTGCAAGAAAAATCAATTGTAAAAACTAGGGGTCGGGTTTTTACAACATGTAAGAATATTTATACTAAACTCATAGCAAAACCCTAGATAAACTCGGTCAAATGCGCAGTGGATTTTAGCCTCAGTTTGGCCCAATAACGAATGAACTCGATCTTGGGCTTAAAAGTGGGCTCGATCTGTGTTCGTGCTGGGGCTCAATCTGTGTTCGAGCTGGGGCTCGATCTGTGTTCGAGCTGGGGCTCGATCTTTGTTCGAGATGGGGCTCGATCTATGGCTCAATCTGGGCTCGACCTGGTGCTCAATCTGGGCTCGACCTGGGGCTCAATCTGGGCTCGACCTGAGGTTCAATATGCCGGTATCCAGTACCTGAACACTCACAAAACGTAATATGTATGCAGATGCATGTGAATGTGTATGAATGATACTATCTAGACTCCAACTATATGAGAATGTATCAAAATGTACGTATGATATACCTAAATGATGCTCCTAAGACGTGCTAAAAACGTGTATATCAACATTATCGGTCATCCCCCGAGGTTTGAACTCCAAGGCAGACGTCCTAGCTAGGGTTGCTCGACTACGAGCGGCAGGTTTCCCATACGCAGAACCAGGATAGCCTCTAATAGTATTCTTTATCTCTGTCGTTGTCAAAAAAAAAAAGTTATTTTTTTTCTATTTTTTATTAATTTATGTTTCAGGAAAAAAATTTGTTTTTAAATAGTTGATGTTTTGCCTAGTGGCTGACAGTAAATCCACTTAAGGTCATTTGCACAATTAGGGATCGAATCCTTTCCACTTACATTATGTTGGAATTTAGCTACTGGACCGACCAGTTTTGGCCCAGTATAATTTGCCGTTGATAAAAGAAAAATGTATATTTGACGAAAACTCTTTTATTTTATCCTCCTTTATATTTTTTCTTCTCTCATCTCACTTCTTTAATTTTTTATTCAAGTAGTAAATAAGAGTACAATGTCATTTCATAAAATTTCTTAATATTTGTTTAGTATAAATTTGTTTTCCTGAAATTGGTGTTGTTGAAATAGTATGTTTCATTAACTAATAGTATAAGATTAAATGTTCCTTACAAAAAGAAAACAAAAAAAATAGATAGAAAAAGTAGATATATGTAATCAAGATGGCCTAGGATTTTTTTCAATTATGAATTTGATACTTAATGAATGAATATTAATTATAGTGATTAGATTTGCAAATTATCTATGTGAATCTTATGATATTGATGTAAAGTAAAGAAAGAGTTGGAATATAACTGACGTGTAAATTTATTACTTTGTGAGAGTCAAGATATCATTGCATGAAAAATGTAAAAACATTTATTCATAGATTTGCATTTATGGAAAAAGAGCGAGTTACCGACAAAATATTTATTTCCGTCAAAAGTTAATTTATTGTCCATCGATGATCTTATAAACTAGATATGATATCGTGAGATGCACGAAATTTTGTGTCTCAAATAATATAAAAATATATGTTATGGTTTGCTAATTCGAATTTTTTTTAATCACGAATTAAATCGATAAAATATAGTCTATAGTTTAAGCATACTTTTAAAATCTAAATATTATAAGTCAATATACAATTTTTTATAATTGTGTGAAAGACAACAAAAATTATATAATCACTTAACTAAATACATTTTTTTATTAATGAGAGATTAATTCTAAATTTTTTAACAAAAGAAAAATCATTTCTAAACCCCAGAGTATTTTTTGGTCAAAAACATAAATGTTTTTTTTCTATTTTTTCCATTAGAATTCCACCTGGGAGAATCACTTTGCTTCACTTAATATTGGATTATATGGCGAAATTTATGTTTATGATAAAAAGATGTAATGTTTTTTTGCTCTATGTGATATTGTTAAAGAGATTGAATTTTGTTGATGTAATTATTCACATAAGAAGGTAGGTCATTATAAGTTATAAAACATTCGAAATATTTTTAACTTTATAGCCGATTTTTTTTTTTTCCATTTTAGTGGTTTAGATAATGCAATTAATAGTTCTAGGAATTCGATCGTTTTTTATCATATAAATAATAAAGTAAAACGGATCTTTTTTTTTGACAACGACATATTAAGCAAAAATAAAAATAAAGAATAAAAAAACCTTCACTCCCAGATTAGATCATAAAGGAATTCTCTTGCCTGTCGAGCCAAAAAATCCGCTTATAATTAAGTGACCTTGAAATAACTGACAATGAGAAGCTCAGAAAGGAGACGCGGAGCCTCTCGAATCTCTCCTGGTGTGGAATGAAAGCAGGCCAATCTTCTGGTTGCTTCAATATCCTCATCGCTGTCTTGCAGTCCGTCGACAGCCCTACTTCGGAGACGTGAAGGCCCACCAAAGATTCCATCGCCCATATCAGTGCTTCCACCTCTGCGTGTGTAGCCGAAAGACTTCGTGAAACTCTCTTGGCTCCCTCTTGTTTTCCACCCACTGAATCTGATAAGCAATACTAACCTAAACCAGAGAATTGATCAGTAATCTTCCAGGACACATCCACAAAACATTTAAAGTCTGTGAACTGCATATTAGCTGTGGTAGGGAAAACAAAGTAAAGTAAAATGGATCTTAGATGTAATTTTTAAGCTATGTGTCCTCGTGCAATTGCTGATAAAAAGAATTTCAACTTATACAGTTTTTCTCAAAACTTTGATTTTTTTTTTTTTTTGCATGGTGCTAGTTTCTATAATGAGATCGCATTCCAAAACCTATCAGAACCAAGTTTCTTATTTATCAGAATTTCTAAACCAACTAATGTATTAAACCTTACATTACATTAAATTATATTATGCATCATAATTATATTTAATTGTGCTTAACTACAAATTGACGTACAAAGAAGTTACCAATGTCACTGCCAACTTGAGGTGATACTTGTCAAAAAGAGTAACTACACGCATCAATCATGAAACAACAAATAAAATAAGTAGTAATTATAATCGAAAAATGTTATTAAAAAAGTGTGTGTGAAGAGGAAGAAATCAAAAGGCTTAAGCTGAAAAGTGATTTATGAAATGATTGTTAACTTTGACAACAAAATTGCCCCACAAAATTGTGTTTGCTCTTTTTTACATAATTCATAAAACCTCTTCATGTTTCCGGCAAAATCATTTCTATATTCACACACATTGTCAGTTAATTCCTCGTATTTTCCATATATGTTAGATATTATTGAAGTGAAATATATAGTTTCAATGTGGACTACGAAAGTAATTTGTCATTATTAAAGAAAAAAAAAAATAGTTTATGAAAATTATCGGAAAAAAAGTTACCAACTTTCATTTTTGTTTTTGTCGGAATTACCATCTTTCATTTAGACACATTAAACCTCTGTTTTTTTTATTATCTATTTCCAGTTTTATTATATATCTCTCTCTTT
>JAKUCM010009711.1:0-10436 GCA_023374145.1 Lepidium sativum | reverse complement strand
GAGGAAAAGAGAGAGAAAGGTTTGCGACGTTTATGCTAGGAAAGTAAGTTTGCGACTTGCGAATTGCGACATTTTGGTTGCCGTCGCAAGAGCGTTTCTGTTTGCCATTTGCAACTTCCTTGCAAGGAGTTTGGCCATCGCAAATGCCGAGTTTTCTTGTAGTGAGTTATGTTTCTTTAAGTTTTGTTGTTAGTATGTTGAACAATGCTTTATTGCATGCTCACTTAGGTCATCCTCATTCTCATGCATTAGAGCTTATGGTTCATGATGTTTTGTTTAACTTTTTTGAGTGTGAAGCCTGTATTCTTAGAAAACATTGTAAACTGGTTTTTCCTTTGTCTCAAACTATTTATGAGAATTGTTTTGACTTAGTGCATTATGATATTTGGAATTCTCCTTGTGAATCTAGAGATAATCACAAGTACTTTGTTCCATTTATTGATGAGAAGTTTAAATATACTTGGATCACTTTTATGCCATCTAAAGACCGTGGCGTTTTTGATGCCGTCGAGAACTTTGAATCTTACATATCTAATCACTTTAAAATAAATGTGAAAGTACTAAGGAAGGAAAATATTAGTGTATACATGAGCAATGCATTTCAATAACACTTAACAAGTTTATGGAGGACGGAATCTACTATGACAATAACGATTAGGAGAACCTCTAGGACATGTCTCATTCCTCAACGGATCGAGATGAATGTATAAAGAGGATGCCGTTGAACTATCTTGGAAATCCCATAGGAACAAGTTCCAAGTCCACATGCTACAATTGATGGTCGTACTGAATAAGCAGTCGATTCAAACTCTTCCTTACCAACAGACAATTACCCAAGCTTATCTGATCAAGATGTTCTAGGGAGTTCCGGAGATGAAGCCATCACTCGACCAACATAAGCGAGAGTTCAGTCCAACGAGCTCATAACCTGATAAAGTCGAAGCTCAACCTTAAGATTCAGTTTTGGGCGACCATTCCGAGTTTCTAGAGACTACATCTCCACACATAAACACTCTGCCACTCTGAACAAGCACTAGGGTGCGTAAAGATCCGTCTAACTGGAGTGGTACAAGTTACCACTACAATGCTCAGGTTGTAGCCCATCCAATCCAAACAGTATTTTTGATTGACATTTTACCATATGATTTTCATGCTTTTCTTGGTAAGATTGAGATGGATCAGGTACACCAAAGCTATGATGAGTCCAAGCAATTTAAACAATTGATGGATGCTATGGACGATGAATCCAATGTTATGAGGCAAAACCATACATGGCATAGATCATATTTGCCACTAGGAAAGAAAGTTGTTTCATCCAAGTGGGTATTCACTATCAAATACAAGAGTAATGGTGAAACTAAGAGATACAAGGCTAGGTTGGTGGCCGTATTCTTCACTCAGACATATGGCGTTGATTATACAGACACCTTCGTTGTGGTTGCTAAACTTATTACACACTATACGAGTTTTACTTTCCTTAGCTATGAATCTTTCTTGAGACTTATGGCAGATGGATGTCAAGAATGCATTTCTTCATGGAGAACTTAATGAAGAAGTGTATATGACTCCTCCACTTGGCCTTGAGTCCAAGATTGCCCCCAAGAAAGTGTTGCGGCTCAAGAAAGCTATCTATGGCTTAAAACAATCTCCAAGAGCTTGGTACCACAAAATTAGCTTCACCCTTAAAGATCTTGGCTTCAGGAAATCTGAAGCTGGCCACACTCTTTTCACACTAAAGGGTTCCAAAGTTATTGTGGTGGTTCTTACCTATGTTGATGACTTTATCATATCGAGTGATGATAAGGAAGACATAGCTGCCACCAAAGCATATCTCCAATCTGTCTTTGATATTAAAGATCATAGTGAACTGAAATACTTTAATGATTGTCATATGCTGCATCTAGATTCTTAGATATCTCAAAAGGGAGTTCAAGCCAAGGAGTTTGGATGCGCAGAATTGGGATTTCAGACATTGCAGGATATTGTGAGGCTGATTGGGTCAGGAATCCGAACGAAAGGAAGTCCACCACAACCTATTTCACATTCATTGGAGTAACTTGGTGACTTGGAATACGAAAAAGCAGAAAGTGGTGGCGTGTTCAAGTACATAAGTTGAGTATAGAACTATGAGGAGGGTCACAAACGACTTGGTATGGTTGAAAGCTCTTCTCAAAGACTTAGGTTATGACACAAAGGAGCAATCACTATGCATTGTGACAACCAATCTGCAATCCATATTGCCTCCAATCCAGTTTTTCATGAGCGAACCAAGCATGTAGAGGTGGAGTGCCACAAAATTCATGAGCATATAGAAGAGAGAGTGATCCTCCCATGTTATACTCGGAGTGAAGATCAGTTTGCGGACATCTTTATTAAGACTGCAAGTAACAAAGTTTGCAACAATATCTATAGCAAACTAGGACTTGTAAACCTTACCCGCCCATGATCTCAGGTCCTCTAACTCATAAGACACATACTCTTTTTCTCTTGTTTTATGTTTCGTCTCAAGTGATTTTACTTACCAAAATTTTTAATGAGGTGTGACTTGCGAGTTTCTAAAGTTAACATTTAATTCTTTGATGGTTAAGTTTGAGGGGTGTATTGATCATAGTTTATATACACTTGGATCCATAAGAATAAAATTCAAGTGTTAAAAAAAGACAAAGAAGGCCTTTGGCCGTAGGGACTAAATTAGTTGTGGGCCTCACTTGGCCTTTCTTTTATTCTTTATGCTATATATAAGGATGTAAAACCCTCAACCCATAAATTCCAGTGATCTGCGTTTTCATCAATCTCTTTCTTTTCTCCATATTCTCGGTTCTTCATTCTTCACTGTGAATCATGTTTGATCTTTACAACATGCAGGATCTACATATCTGTGAGCCATACTTGCGATTTTACTCATCATAGGCTGGAACAATGCAGAATTCATTGGAATACAATCGTCATAAAACCAAAATTCAACCGACATGTCTACATCATGTATTCTCTCTTTACTTTGCATACATGATTTTATAGTAGGTTGAATTTGATCATGCACACCTCTTTTAAGTATTTATGTAGATCATTACTTTGTTTTCGCTTTTGACTTAACCGAACATCAGCTTTAATATCATCTTAATCAACCTCTCGCATATCAGGACCACTTAAGTTCAAATTATCTAAATGAATACTCTTCTTCTTCTTATTCCCAATTTCTCTCAATGTGCAATATCTTAAACCTTACATCTCGAGGAACCATGATACTTGCATCTGTATCTCCTTTCACACCAGTAAAATGATGTTTCCTATTAATGCCACCTTTTAATTTTTTCTTGTGACAAAATCCACATTCTATAATCAATTTCTCTCTTAAATATTTTGACAAAATCACATAGGACCATGCAACATCACTTTTTCCCCTAATTGAAGGATTTGCAGCTGTTGTCTCTGCATAGTTTTCTTTATGCTCTGTTTCCATTACCTGTTAGTGAAAAAATTAATGATGCAACAGAATTTTATAGGAGTAGAAAACATGTATAATAATGCTTTTTAATACAAAAACATAGAACAAAATTAATAGCACTCAACTATAATTCAAAAAACAAACAAACAATAGTAAAAAAAATGTCTACTATAATTCAAAATACCACCAAACCAAATCAAGTTACACATCACGAAACGAAAACAAGTCTAATGATAGTCAAATATCAACAAACAAAAATCTCTTATCTTACAAGCACCACGACGTTAAAGTTTATAAAGTGCAGAAAAGTAAAAGACCAACAGAATAAAGAAAGAGACAAACCAGAGGCTTATGTGGTGGTGATAAAAAGAGACAATAAAATAATTGAAAATCTTCTAAAAAAATTGTAATTTTTAGATAACATTCCAAACCCTTTGTCTAAAATAGAAGGATTTCAAAACTTTGTATAATTTTTAAACTTGTACCCGGTCGGTTCGACAGATATACATGATTCCGGTCTAATAGAAACTTTTTGTGAATATTATCGGATATTAAATTATTGGTTAAAATCATAAAACCCGAATCAGAATAGCAAACGAGTCTAGGTTTAATCAGTCTAGACCAAGTGTCAAAACATGGGAAAAAGATTTCATCTATATTTAGAACATATGAGTGATCCATTAGAGCAACATTATCAGTCATTTTTAGGTGATTTCTTAGGATTATATGGTTTTAATTAATAAAAATGAATGTTAATGTTAAAAACGTTTCTAAAATAAGGAACGTTTTGCCATTTAAGAAACGCACACGTGGCAGCCATTCATTGGTTGGATGAAAAAAAGTGAAGATAGGGGGTCTCGCGTTTCTCTCTTGCAAACCCTATCTCTTCTCTCGCTCAATCCGCAGTTCATGTCACAGAGAGGAGAAATCGAATCGCCATCACCGTTCATGTCACAGACAGATTTCTAGAATCTATGGTGGATTAACTCACTGACGAACAGATCTCTGAGTTCAAGGAAGCTTTTAAGCTCTTCGAGAAAGACGATGCTGGTGAGTCAATCACTTCTACGCGTCTCTGATCCTACTAGTATTTACTTTGCTGAATTTCCTTTTCCCATTTTCGTCTTCGATCGAACGGTCTGTATGAATATGAGTTTGTAAGAGACCATTCCTTGTCGTCAATGGAGTTCTCTGATTGAGCTTTTTTGTTTATTGTTTGTTAAATAGGGATCAGTGTTGTTGATTTGAATCCCATAGATGAGAGACTCTTCTTTCTCAGAACTTTTTTAGAAGATAGAGAATCTTGTTTCTCTTCCACGGGATTTTCTTCGAACTCTGGACGCATCACTATACCTTTGAAAATCGTCCACATTATGAGCTTCTTCTTTGTTAACCTTTGGTCTATAAAAGAAGATTATTTCTCCTCTTTCCTGATTAACGAAGTGAAATTCATCAAGGAACAACAGAGACAGAGACGGACTACTCGAAGTCATCAACATAGAACAGAAGAAAGGTAACAAAACCTGAAGTATTTTGCTACTATTATGAACTATATAAGAAATGTATGCTTACTTGTGAGCTTTTTGCTACTTTATTAGGTTACTTTTGGGATGGAGGAGGAAAAGCTGAAAAAATACAAGGAGCAGATGATGAGGAGGTTTTGCTTTTCAGATTACATAAGCAGGTAGTTTTTTATCACTAAACAATTCATGAAGAATGTTGTGATAAAGTGGTCTTATTTTTAATAACTAATCATCTATTTGTTGACTCATCTTGACAAATCTAGGTTCAAGTTCGTTGAGCTTGGAGTTGTGGTGGTCTTAGCAAAGGAAGCTTACGTCTTTACTATGCTCAAAGATGAGGTAATAGCGTATTAATAAAATGTGGTTTTTGCTTTTGTTATAACTTTCACACTCAATGGAGTGTGTTTAAGGATAAGTGTACACAAAGCAATATGTTCTTGTATGCTTGAGTTTGCTTTTCATGTTACTGTGAAACTATTCCTAAGCTAGTAATTTCCAAACAGTCTCAGGACTATGAAGTACCATAAAGAAGGACAAAACCGGGTTCTTTTAGTTTTATGTTATCAATTAAGGTTTTCATTTTCTGCTGAACGTTTTAACTATTTACTCTCTGTGTAGCAACAAAATTTCTGCAGTGTGAAGGGGAAGATAGCAAAAGATGGAGATGGTAGACGGGCAAAAGCGATTTCATTTATCTTCTCATTTTGCAGGTTAATATTTTTGTCTATTCTTTCTCTCTATTGCAGTGAATTTGAACACCATATCAAAATAGTTAATTATTTGAGGCTAAGAACAAATTCAATGCAAAAGTTCATAATCACATCTTAATGAGTGTTTTGCAGAGGTAATCTGAGCATGGCTTGCACCATCATCATCTACTTAAGCTTGAATTTGATTATCAGATGGGATGCAAAGTTATTATTAGATGAGACGAGGACAAACAAAATTTCTTTTGTCTTCTCTTTTTGCAAGTTATTATTTCTGTCTATGTTTTCTCTCTATAGTAGTGAATTTGAGCACCATGTCAAAATATAGTTAATTATTGGAGGCTAAGAACATTTTGAATGCATGTGTTCATAAACACATCTGCAGTTTCTTATACATTAGATTATTTTTATCAAAACGGTGTGCTTTCTTCATCTTTAGCTAACAAGGAATTTTCTTTTTTGACTTGTGCTTCACTAGTCATTTCCTCATTTCCTTTTCTACTTTTCTCTGATTACTTTTAGACATAGTATTTGCTTTGGTTAATTGCATCAATTTAACTACCTTCTTTGTAGGATTGTAAATGGCTTAGAGGTTTAGTTATGCCATGAAATAGATTTGTTTTACCATCGGTAAAATGTTGATTGTAGCCTATAACCGGCTTTGTTGTTATCTCTATTTGTTAATACAAATGCTTAGAGGTTGAATTTTGCTTCCTTGTGTTGTTTTTTCTTGTTGCAGATTGGCCATGGGAAACCCAAAACCGAAACTAATGGTAATAGCAGGTTCTTAGCCTTCATTCTTCTGTGGCTTAGGAGCCAAGTCAGGCGCAACAAAACCTACTTACAAGTCACGGTGGAACAGGTTAGTCTTCACACTTGGAAGTTTCTAGTTGATAATATTATATACCTGATTTATGGCAATAGAAAGTAGGTTGTGAGTTGAATGTTGTGTGTTGAATGCTTGAAAATAAGCTTATCTGTAATTGTGTGTGTGTTAAATGCTAACCAGAAAAGTTCTTTGTATTAAATCCAACCTAATTTGTGCTTATCAAAATTAACTCTCACCTTGTCTAATTAAAAAAAAATCTTTCAAAAAACCCCTTAACCCAGATGAATCCCTCTGATAACTCGGCTAGCTTCATGGATCTTTTCAGTACTCAACAAAGTTCACCATTCATTCAGCCATCACCAAGTTCGGTTCTTGGTGAATCTGAAGGAAGAACACGTTTAGGGAGCAAGAGGATTTCTTGGACAGTCTGTGAAGATTTTATCTTGATATCTGCTTGGTTAAACACAAGCAAAGATATCATTGTAGGGAATGAACAAAGAGGAGAAGCTTTCTGGCTGCGGATTGCTCAGTATTATGCTGCAAGTCCAAATGCAGATCCTATGAAACCGAGAAGGGAAGGGAAGTGCAAAATGAGATGGAACAAGATCAATGAAATGACATGTAAGTTTATGGGTTCTTACCAAGCTGCAACAACTCAAACTTGAGTGTATTCTAGCTAAAACATAGACCCTTTCTGAAATTGAAGAAGAACTTAAGCTGAAGCTAATTAAAGCGATTTTGCTTTGAATCTCATATGTTACACAACTTAATCTGTGAAGTTTGCTTTATTATGTGTTTGTTTTCGGTTGACTTTTGGATTCGGGTTTCATTTTATGTTTTGTGTGTTATAGTACAATGCTTAAATATGTAATCAACCTATTTTGTGTATTATAGTATTGTGTTTCTAGAAATTCAGAGATGATGAAGATGTGTTTTGCTCAGCTAAGAAACTGAGGCTGTCGTTTATTATCTTTCCAGCATCTTCTTTTGATTTGTTTGTTTGATTTTATTCTTTTAATCAAACACTCTCTAACACACTTGGTTTGTCTTACTCTTTGGCTCGACATTAATGTGTATGCTTTCTGTATCCTATTGAATAATCTAATTGAATAATTAATTTTGTTTTATCTTCAGCTGCAGAGAACAAGGAGAAGGTCGCTCAGCAAATGGAGGATGTGTTTGTGTCAAAAGTAATAAGCTGGAGGATGTGTATGTGTCAAGAAGTTGATGTGTGGTGATTGATGGTTTGTTTGATTATAGTCACAGAGTGTACATTATTCGGGTCACGGAGTGTACATTATGTTACGCAGTGTATATTATTTGTTTGCTTATGGTCACGGATTGTAACATAATTTGATTTAATTTTTGTAATATCTTTGTAAGATTTTGTACACAACAATCAATTTATATTCTACAATAAATATAAGCACTTTTATTCTCACTTCTTACCAAAAATAAATCTTCTCTTATCTATTTCGATTCCTCTTACAAAAATTTATCTTCTCTTCTCTAAATCAATTCCTTTAACAAAAATATACCAACACCCATTAATAGTAAATACCCTTATCTATATCAATTATTTCTATTTAGTATGGCTTCGTCTTCCCGTGATGAGTTAGCGGCATCAATGAATGAAGAATTCGATAATCTTTTTTACGAAGAATTAAATACCTCTTTGTACTCTTACAATGATAGTATAGCAGCTCCAAAACCGAGGAAAAAAAGAATCCATATTGAAAGACATCGTGAAGAAGGACATGTCAAGTTACGGAACGACTATTTTGCTGAAAATGCAACTTTCCCGCATCCTATGTTCCGGCGTCGCTTCAGAATGAATAAGTCACTATTCATTCGGATTGTTGATCGACTATCTAATGAAATACCTTTATTTCAACAAAGAAGAGATGCTACCGGGCGGTATGGTTTCTCGGCACTACAAAAGTGTACTACAGCAATTTGTATCCTTGCATATGGTTGTGTTGCTGATGCAGTTGAGGAATATCTCCGGATTGGTGAAACCACTTCCTTGAAGTGCATGGAACATTTTGTTGACGGAATCATTTTTTGCTTTGGCGATGAGTACCTAAGAAAACCCACCGCAGAAGATCCTTAAAGGCTGCTCGTTATTGGAGAGATGAGGGGATTTCCAGGCATGATGGGAAGCATCAATTGTATGCATTAGGAGTGGAAGAATTGCCCCACCGCTTGGAAAGGGCAATATTCTCGTGGTTCCGGTAAACTAACCATCGTTTTAGAGGCAGTTTCTTCTCAAGATCTTTGGATATGGCACGCTTTTTTTGGTCCTCCGGTAACTTTAAATGATATCAATATTCTTTATCGCTCTCCGGTTTTTGATGACATATTACAAGGACAAGCACCAAAAGTGAGGTATGTGGTTAACAGGAACGAATATCGTTTGGGTTATTATCTCACTAACGAAATTTATCCATAATGGGCATCATTTATCTAGTCTATTTCACTTCCACAAACTGAAAAAGGATCTTTATTTGCCACCCATCAAGAAGCTTGTCGTAAAGATGTCGAGCGTGGTTTTGGAGTTTTGCAAGCTTGGTTTGCCATTGTTAAAAATCCAGCTCTTATTTGGGATAAGGACAAAATCGGAAAAATCATGCGAGCATGTATTATACTCCACAATATGATAGTAGAAAATGAAAGACATATGTATACTCATTTAGACGCCAACAAATTAATAGAGGCAGAATCTTCTGGACGTACAACGGTAAATTTCAACTTTTCTACTAATATGCTTTCAAATATCGTTGATATGATGGCCAGTAGAACTCGAATTCGTGATCGAACTATCCATGAACAATTGAACAACGATTTGGTCGAGCATATATGGACTAAATTTTCCACCAATTTAGACTAAATTGTTTGTGTTTTATATTATTTATTCTATCTAAGAGTATGTTTTACAAGTAGTCCGTCTCTGTCTCTGTTGCTTATAATCTGTCCTTCATGATGATGCTGATTTATTTTTATATTTTTTCTAATCGAGCTCCTTTTATTACGGATGCTTTGTCTACAAATTGTTTTTCAGCTAATCATATGGTATTTGTAGCTTTCACTTCCAGAAGAATTTAGAGATAGAGTGCAAATGTTCAAATCTTGTTTTAGTAATTTGTGAGGTATCTAGACTGTATTCAAAACTAGATTGATTTAGTCTTCTGTTCAATTTCACAGGCTGACCAAAAGATATGAAATTACTTGGTTAAAGCTAATATTCAGGAGTAGTCACATGTTTATTTCTCCACTGAATTGCTTCAATATTAGGACATTTAACTTAACAGACTCTTTGAATGTGATGTTGAAAGAAAGTCGTTAGTATCGAGTTTTATGCTTGCTAGAAACAATTAGGAATGTTTTGACAAAGTACTTTCTTAAAACTCATGAGAAGAGTAGTCATTATCACCATCTTATTACACTTCATATTTGGCAGAAAAATTATACAGGCGTTTAACTGTCTTTAATGTTGGTTTGAAATTTATCCAATCAACCATTTGGAATTTGAGGTTAAAGGAGATAAGTAGAGTCATGTTGGTAATTTGGGATCAAGGAATTGCACATGTCAGTCATTCAACATGAAAAATTCCTTATTTCTAGTTGTTGATGTGTTTATTCCTCTTGTTAGTATAAATGAAATGTAGTTAATATTTGTCTGTTGATTTGTTTTTCTTATCTGATTTTGCGGTTAATAACTTTTATAAGATAGTTTTATAAAATTGTATAAATTAAGTGTAGTTAATTTTGGTTTAGTTGATTATGGTGATGCTTGCTTGTTATCTCGTTTGACTTTTATAATATTTAATAATATAGTTTACAGAACTATATCATTCTCATGTATCTCATTTTAAAATGTGTTGTTTTATTCTTGCTTGCTAGTTGAGTTCTCTTTATATATATATATATAT
>JAKUCM010009710.1:0-16866 GCA_023374145.1 Lepidium sativum | reverse complement strand
AGAGATGATCAACAAAATAATTTCTTCTTTAAATGGAAATCACTAAATATTCAAATACTTATTTTAGTCTTTAAATTCGGAAAATTCATTTTAACCACTAATTTTTAATTAAAGTTATAATGAATAGCAAAATAAATAATCGTTAATGCAACCGTTTATTTAATGCTACCAATCAAACTATACATAAAATCTCTAGCCATCATAACGTAAATTTATGTCTTTCATATATAAACTGTCAAATTTCTTGTTATATGTCGTAAAAGTATTTGCAAAATAATATTTTATCATGAATTCGTAATCATATATTTATTTTTGCATGGTACGTTATTCGTTTTGTCTAACGAATCGTCATCATCTTTTGTAATAAGATTGATACGATGAAAAAAGCAAGTGGATTTGTAAAGTGTATCTCAACGAATAGAAAACCGACACGTGGAATTCCGAAACTTAAGTGACAATCTCATGGCTTACGTGGAACCCACAAAAATCGTGTAAAAAAAAGTCAAATGCTTCCATATCTGTGTAAACTAAAAGTAAACCTCATTGAAGAAGTGATCTATAAATAGCCGTTGGATCAACAAGACAAAACTTTATATAGAAACAAAAAAAATCAACGGCTCAGATTCTAAACATAAAAACTGAAATAACAAAAAAAAACTTCGCTAACAAGAAAAAAAAATCATTAATTTCACCACTTTGTTCATATTTTATCTCATTTTATAAGCAAAAACACAAACTAAAATTTAAAATTGATGTGTGTAATATTAAGAAAAAATTATTTTTAATTTTTATATCCCTTTATCAGCAAATAGAATAAAAATCCAAATTTATTTTAATTTTAAAAAATTGTTGTATGTAATCCTAGATCATGAAGAATCTCTCATCAGTACACCGAATTCGAAATTGTATTATGGACGATGAACATACAGTATTTCTTTGTAGATGACAAGTGTGGCATTTGCTATAATGCTAAAATATATGATCAATTTTTTGCTATCTCGAATATTTGTAAAGTTGAAAAATCAAGCTAATTATGATTTTTATTAATTTAGTTTTTTGTTAATTTAATTATATAGTATATCTTAGGTTTAGAAATTCTGTTAAATGGTTTGAATTTGGGTTTGGATTCGAAAATTTTAAATTTTGAAAAAAGTAGCAAATAGTAAAAAAAATATTTGGGTTCGGTTCAGTTTGGATTTAGTTTCTATAAAAAGTTACCAAATTTGAAATTCGTTTTTGGTAATTCCGGATTACTCGATAATTGTAGGTTATTTGGTTTAAATTTAATCACTATTAAAATAATAAATTTTTGTCGATAAAATTTTTTATCGTTTTATAATAAAAACCAAATTAATCAAAATCATAATACAAAATTTTGAACCACCTAATAATTTATATTTAATAATAATAAAACTAAGATAGGCAAATAATATAATAAGGGGTGATAACAATAGTTAAAAAAACAATTAACAGTAAAAAATATTTCTAATCTTCTTTTAATATTTTTATTTGGATACTTAATTATTCAAATATGTTTCGATAAATTTACAAATACCAAACTGATATAGAACTATTTCCAATAAAATTATATTTAGAATTCTCAAAGCCGAACCAAATTATTTATTTTGGTTGATTTAGTAAAAAGCTATTCGATTCGGTAATATATGAATGCCTACTATTTTTCTGTAGCTATTTTGTCATAAGTCTTTTTTCTAAATTATGAATGAAAAGATTAGCTATTCTATGAGAAACTGCAAAACTCTAATTTGAAAGTTTTTTCTAATGAAAGGAAAAGGAAATTTAACAAAAAAAAGGAAAAGGAAATTTTGACTTAAAAAAAAGGAAATTTTGTAGTAGCCGTTGGATTAAGAAGACAAAACAAGATATAGAAACTAAACTTTCCAGCAATCAAATTCTAGAGATACAATACACATGACCACACTAGATCAAACCCTCTGTTTTAGTATAAATTAAAAAAATGAAATAAAACAGAGAAGACACGTTCTTCTTCTTACGAAACCGACTTCGTTTAGTTTCTTCGTATATTTCCCTTTTTCTTTTCATTTCATAAAAACATAGAAACGACAACACACAAATCAAAAATAAATAAAGGATTAAATCAATGGAGGAATCAAAAGAATCAACAACGGAGGAGATTGGATTTTCAGCGACGGAGATGGCGGCGGCGGAATTACTGATGCAGCTTAGCGAAGAAGAAACCATGAGTTGTTGTAGTAGCAGCACCGGAGGAGATAATCAGAAAAGTAGACACGAAGATGTTAGTTCGAGGATTGAAAACGATGACGTTTTGGTGAATTGTGTTGAGAAGAAGAGGAAGAGGAAGATGGAGAATATGAAGGAGAAGAAGTTTCGATCTATTGAGAGTATTTACAGAGAGACAAAGAAGATTTAGGCGTTGATTTGAGTATGTTTAATTATCGTTTTTGTTGATTAGTTTTGTTTAATTTAGTAACTTGTTCAATGGTTCTGTTATCTTTATATATATATCGTTAATTTTAGTTTGGAGGTTGAGAATCTTTATGTGATAATATAGTTTTGAAAGGTTTTTTCAGATGAAATTTGTAAATATTTTGATTCTCATCTCATGTTTATATGAGACTTAATGCTGTTTTTTGTTTTCTTCGTTGCACAAATTAAACAGTTTTCGATTATTAGTTCGGTATTATGTCAATAATTTAATGGACGAAATCTAATTCATAATCAAACATTTAAAACATTAGAAATTAGGTTTGATTATTGCATAAAAATAGTTGTTTGCAAGTAATATGTTCCGTTTGAAACGATTTTTTAGATTTATGCCTGACTTTTGAAAAACCCTTTTCAAATGAATACATATAAGTTGCACCGAAACGGGTACGGGAGTGAAAACAGAAACAGGAACGGGGATTTAAAATGGTAAAACTCAAAATTTATAGAAACGGAGACGGCATGCATACGTAATATATATATATATAAGTCTCATAAAATATCAATAAAAATAATTAAATTATACATAAATTCCAACTAAATAAAAGATAAAAGTAATCAATAGTCTTGAATCAACTCATTTTCCAAATTCGGTTCATCTAATGTGAGACAATCCAACTCCAAAATCCTACACCTTCTATGGAATCAAAATCATCTCCACGACATCCCACGTCTTGGTATTATCATTGGAATTCCTTGACAAAAGACGAAAATTGTTGTGGATGTAAACCAAATTCTGAGCACGACTTGGATTCAACCTGTTTTCCTTATTTATTTAACTAATCTAGTTTCCTAATTTACATTTGAAACGTCTCAAAAATGTCTACATCTTTAGACAAGGTTGTCCTCAAACTGTCCCATGACGTCCCCGTCATGGAAACATTCCCAAAACGTAAGACGTGACGAAACAGCCGTCCCCGCGCTATATAGTATGATCGTTGAGAAAATGATTGTCGTTTATAAATACCAAAATTGTTTATTTATGCATATTGACATTTATCTTGTAAAAATGACATAATATATATAACCTTTTATAATTATTATACGATTATTTATATTATTTTATTTATAAACAATTAGATCAATTGAACTCGAGGTATAGTATAAAGTATATATTCTAAAATTGTTTTTTAATCTTCTAGTGTACTAGAGGAGAATCGAATCCCGATGTATGAGTTATTAGCCGGATCATTATAACCATCAAATTAAAAATGACTCGGCACATTTATTTATGTTATATGATGTAATTAGTTTATACAGTATCAACTTTGGTTTCGTAGAAGAAAAATTAAGAAGGTTTATTGGAGAGTAAATTTTAGTGGTTTTAGAAATCTGTACAAATCATATGCTATCCAAATAATGATTTTCAAATCTATATTCAAATTATGTATTATTTAATTACTAATTTTGAAATCCATATTCAAATAATTTCTTATTCAAACATTTCTTAAAATTTAATATATTAATTTTTAAATTCACTTTTATTTAATTTAAAATATAAGAATTCTATATAAATTTAGAAATCTATAAATATTTTTAATCTATTCAAATGTACCCTCTAATAAATCTCCCTAAAAGAAATTATTTGAAGATGTTATTCCTTCATTAGTAAATCCAACAATCTTATTTTAGTTTTGGATTGATAAGTGTTTTAAAATTTGATAGTACATCACTTTTTCAGAAACTTTTATGTGTTACGTGAAAGTGATTTCGTTTTAAATTTTCAATTTCTTTGATGTGCCAACAGAAATCATTATACTCCTTTTACCTTTTCAATAGTTATAAAATGTTCTTACTTCCACAACAAACCAAACTTTCGAGCAAAATTAAGATTAACAAGAATTACTCATCTTTACGAAATATTTCATTGAACGAGTCTAATCTGTTATTTTTTGTTCAAAGGTTAAACTCAAATAGTTAATGTCAATTTAACCAATTGATGCAATTATTTTCATCATATTATATGTGATGTCTCATTACATTTGTAAAAAATGCAATAATAATATCATTTATTATAAATAATATTAAATTATGATAATCATCATATAATTATCATATACATGTGATAGTTAAACAAGAATAATAATGTCAAAACATATGTGATAGTTAATTAACTAATACTCAAACACGAAACAATGTTTAACGATAATAAGCATTGTTGATACCTACTTATTCAGCAAAATTATATTTGTTGATACACATGAAGTAACTAGCTTAATCTTTTATTTTTATATATATATATATATATATAGTACATGAAGAAAAAGAGGTCTGTATTTAAATTATGATAATTATCATATAAATGTTATTAAAAATTATACTTTATTTTCAATTAGTTTGAGACCGTGTTCTAAGGTTGGTTAGACTTTAAAACCCGATTATATGTACTTTTTTTTTGGTCAAAGATTTTAGAATATCTAAACAAGAAAAATATGATAAAATTAATTGCTTCATCAATATTTAATATCTCATTAAAACGAGTTGGGCCCCACTTGAAAACGACAAGTACAAAAACTTGATGGGCCGGGCCCACATTCAACCATAAAAAATTTGAAGTATTTAACCCGCCACTTTGAAACAAAGCCCAATGGCTTCTTCGAGACCCTGGCGGGAAAATTCCAAATCTTCCCGGGAAAGCCAAAGAAAATTTCGGCCATTAAAGGACAAATTCACGAGAAAGTGGAAACCCTATAGATTTTGAAACCGAAACCCTCAAAACCCTTTTGACGCTCCTTATCTATATATAAAAACCATTTCTTTCTGCGTCTGTGTTTCTTATCATCAGACGCCTATCATCTGTTCGAGAGAATTCCTCTGAAAGATTCTATTTTCTTTTGTGCCCTCTCTGACAAAGAAATATGTATGTGGTGAAGCGTGACGGAAGGCAGGAAACTGTTCACTTCGATAAGATTACTGCGCGGCTTAAGAAACTAAGCTATGGCCTTAGTATTGAACATTGTGACCCTGTCCTCGTTTCCCAGAAAGTTTGTGCCGGTGTCTATAAGGGAGTCACCACGAGTCAACTCGATGAATTGGCTGCGGAAACTGCCGCTTCCATGACATGTAACCATCCTGATTATGCCTCTGTGAGTACTTCTCTTCGTTTCCTTTTCTTGGGTTCCTTTGATTTTGATCGTAATCTCTGATGGGTTTGGTGTTTCATCTAGTTGAGTTGTGATTTTGTCTCTGATGGGTTTGGTGTTGCTTCTAACTGAATTGTCATTTTGTCTCTGATGGGTTTGGTGTTTAATATATATTGCTTAAGATAGACTTAAATACCTATCTAATTTTGATAACTGATAATATGATCTGTGTAATTGACATATTTTCGGTGTTATACTTTCAGCTTGCTGCTAGGATTGCGGTCTCAAATCTCCACAAGAACACCAAAAAATCATTTTCTGAGACGTGAGTGTTATCTTTTGATTCTTTCTTAGTGGGTATTATATGGTGGGTTAGAGTTTAAGTTTCATATGAGTTGAATTTGATGGATTGTGCGGTATTTTGTAGGGTTAAGGACATGTACAATCATGTTAGTGAGAGATCTGGACTTGAGGCTCCTCTGATAGCTGAGGATGTATTTGAGATCATTATGAAGGTAAGGAAAAAGCTTTTTTAAGTTCTCAGTCTTTTCCTTGTGTGATTTAGATGGGAAGGTCCTTGGATGTGTGCTGTATGTGACTGATATGTGCGTTCTTTCGGTTTATTCAGAACGCTGCTCGTCTGGACAGTGAAATAATCTATGACCGTGATTTTGAATACGATTTCTTCGGATTTAAAACTCTTGAGAGATCGTACCTCTTAAAACTCCAAGGGAAAGTCGTTGAAAGGCCTCAACACATGTTGATGAGGGTTGCTGTTGGCATCCATAAGGATGATATTGATTCAGTAATCCAAACTTACCATTTGATGTCTCAGAGATGGTTCACTCATGCATCTCCTACTCTCTTTAATGCAGGAACTCCAAGGCCTCAAGTAAGAATCTATATATTGGTATTTATGTTGCTCTATATGAGGAGTTGTACTTTGATCTGATATCGAAAATAATTGAATTGGCACTTGGCAGTTAAGCAGCTGCTTTTTGGTCTGCATGAAAGATGACAGCATTGAGGGCATATACGAAACACTCAAAGAATGTGCTGTTATAAGCAAATCTGCTGGTGGTATTGGTGTTTCAGTTCATAATATTCGTGCAACTGGAAGTTACATTCGTGGCACAAATGGAACCTCTAATGGTATTGTTCCAATGCTGCGTGTATTTAACGATACTGCTCGATATGTTGACCAAGGAGGAGGCAAGAGAAAGGGTAAATCTAAGCTTTAAAACTTTTAGCATCATCATTAATGAGATATACGGTCTTCAGTATATCTGATGTATATTTTGTAATTTGTGAAGGAGCCTTTGCCGTCTACCTGGAACCATGGCATGCTGATATCTTTGAGTTTTTGGATCTGAAGAAGAACCATGGAAAGGTACAGGCTTACTAAGATAATTCATTATGTGTTCTCCCCTAACACAATTATGAATCAGCGTGATAAAACCTCTAAATACACTATTATTTCATTGCAGGAAGAACACAGGGCTAGAGACTTGTTTTATGCTCTCTGGGTTCCAGATCTTTTCATGGAGAGGGTCCAGAGTGGAGGGCAGTGGTCACTGTTTTGTCCTAATGAAGCTCCGGGTTTAGCAGATTGCTGGGGCGCTGAATTTGAGGCACTATACACAAAATATGAAAGAGAGGTAAATTCATATTTCATCCATGTATATGGTACTTCATTAGTAACACTAATTCTTGTTATCTCAATATTAATTATGCTTGTTCATATCTTTAGGGCAAGGCCAAAAAGGTTGTTCAGGCGCAGCAGCTTTGGTATGAAATATTGACATCCCAGATAGAAACAGGAACACCATACATGCTTTTCAAGGTACGTACCATTCAAAATTCTGTAGTTACATGTTTGTAGCCCTATAACCACCTGTTCTTACTGTTGATCTGAATACTCTACATTGTAGGATTCATGTAACAGAAAAAGTAATCAGCAAAATCTGGGTACAATAAAGTCATCCAATTTATGCACTGAAATCATCCAGTACACTAGTCCAGCTGAAACTGCTGTGTGCAATCTTGCATCAATTGCTTTACCCAGATTTGTTAGGGAGAAGGTGAGTGTAAAACTGGTTTGCCGATTCACATGATTTTGTTTATTTATGTCTTGACTATAGCTTTAACATTCTCCTTTTTGCAACAGGGTATTCCATTGGATTCTCATCCATCTAAGCTTGCTGGCAGTCTAGACTCAAAGAATCGTTACTTTGATTTTGACAAGTTAGCAGAGGTAAGATACAAGTACTTGACTGAATTTTCTCTTGAGAATGTTTGCGATATGATGTTGACTTTCTGTATGGCCAGGTGACTGCTACTGTTACTGTTAATCTCAATAAGATAATAGACGTGAATTACTACCCTGTGGAGACTGCAAAAACTTCAAACATGCGTCACAGACCTATTGGTATTGGTGTACAAGGTCTAGCAGATGCATTTATTCTCCTCGGAATGCCATTTGATTCTCCAGAGGTAGACTTGCTTTGTGTGATGATGATCAATTGGGTAGTAAGATTTTGTTCCCTGTTCTTAGCACTTTGATTTGTTACTCAGGCCCAACAGCTGAATAAGGATATATTTGAAACCATTTACTACCATTCACTCAAAGCATCTTCAGAGCTTGCAGCTAGAGATGGTACCTATGAGACATACAATGGAAGTCCTGTCAGTAAGGTATGCATTTCAACCCACAATTATCTTATATTTTCACCAAAGTTCATAAGGTCCAATTGTAGATTTTTTTTATGACTTTTGTCTGACAATTTTCTAGGGAATCCTCCAACCTGACATGTGGAATGTTACCCCATCTAACCGCTGGGACTGGGCTGTTCTTAGAGATATGATATCAAAGAATGGAGTGAGGAACTCTCTTTTAGTTGCACCTATGCCAACTGCTTCAACCAGCCAGATTCTTGGAAATAATGAATGTTTTGAGCCATATACATCAAATATCTATAGCCGTAGGGTCTTGAGGTATGTGATTATATCATCTGACAAAGTATGTTTCTGGTTCTCTCAACTTTCTTATTCATTGTGTCTTTATGATTCTCTACAGTGGTGAATTCGTAGTGGTGAACAAGCATCTTCTTCATGACTTAACTGATATGGGACTTTGGACTCCAGTGTTGAAAAACAAATTAATCAGTGAGAATGGTTCTATAGTAAATGTCACAGAGATACCTGATGACTTGAAGGCAATTTACAGGTATAACTCCCACTTATTTTGTGTTCTCACTCATTACTATGTCTCTAGATTCCATGATTTGACTTGTTTCCTCTGTAAAACAACACAGAACTGTATGGGAGATAAAACAAAGAACAGTGGTGGACATGGCTGTTGATCGTGGATGCTACATAGATCAGAGCCAAAGCTTAAACATACACATGGACAACCCAAACTTTGCAAAACTCACTTCCTTACATTTCTATGCTTGGAAAAAGGTAAAAACCTTACCTCAATCATAGTCTTTAGTCTTGCGAATAATCTGTTCTCACTTATGTTATTGTGAATCCTACCCTAAGGGTTTAAAAACCGGGATGTACTATCTGCGAACCCGTGCTGCAAGTGATGCGATTAAGTTCACAGTTGACACAGCCATGCTCAAGGTAAAACAATGAATGCAACACTCTTTACACTTTTCTTTTCTGTAAATCCAGAAAAATAACCTGTGAATTGTTTATCGTTTGGCTCAATGTAGGAGAAGCCAAGTGTTGCAGGAGGCAAAGAAGTAGAAGCAGAGGATAATGAAACGAAGTTGGCTCAAATGGTTTGTTCCTTAACAAATCCTGATGATTGTCTTGCCTGCGGAAGTTAAAAACTATCAGTAGTTAGAATATTTGGCCACGTTAGAAAGTAAAAGCATGTCTCTTGGACTTTATGTCTCTACTCTTTTCTTTGCTTGCTGATTTGTATAGTATCTAAATGCTTTATTAAATATTCCTACTTTCTTCGAGTTTTGTGTAATCTAAGATACTTTTTTTAACAATAAGGTTTTGTTTTTAACAACAATATATAAAATTCAAGTATTGATAATTTAAATATATACCCCATTAATTCAAAACTGAAACTTGGTTATAAGGAGGAAAAGTGACTTTTTTGTTCTCGACATAGAAGAAAAGTGGATTTAGTTTAATTTTTTACAGAAAATTGAGCTTTAAGCCCAATAACAAAATCTAGCCCAAGAGAATTAGACCTGTAGCCCAAAACTCAAAATTGGGCTTAAAGTCCATAAAATCAAAATTGGGCCTGAGAAAGATAAAAGTAAACCGAGTAGCCGAAGAGTCGTCTCTTCACTTCTTCACTGATCTTTTTATCCACAGTCCCGCCTTCATCACCGAATTCAAAATTCCGATCAATCTTTCTCTCAATGAGCGATCCCATTCTGATCTCCGACGACGAGGATGAGTGTACTCCACCGTCAAAGAGGGCTCGGAAGAATCCTAACCCTACGATTTTGAACTTGGATTCTGATCCGACAACGCAAAATCAACCACCGGGTTCTGCTTCTACCCCTTTTTTAGTCGACGAGGCACCCATATCAGTCACTGGCGTCAAAAATTCATTTGGTTCTGGAAGTGCAGTTTCTTCACGTCGCGAAAGCAAGTTTTCTGGTAAGTTGGTGTTCCTGATCGAGCAATTTCTTAATCTGTCTTTGTGGTGTCAAAAGTTTCGGTTTGTCTAGGGTGATCTGAAATGGTTTCATTTATCGGTAAAACTTATACTTAGGAGCTTGTATTCTATCCTTTTGTCAATTTTTGTGATTCCTGATTAGGTCTTTTAGTTCATTGTTAGGGTGTACTCTATATTTTACTGTTTCGCTGAATTTGCTTTTGGAAATCTCATCAGGTAAACGAGTAATATCTCTTGAGTCGGATTCTGAAAACAGTCCTAGAACTGGAACTTCGAATAAGTATGCTGATTCTTTGAAGCAACCTTGTTTATGGGTTTCTGGATCCAGTGATGCTGATTCTGGCGAGGCTAACTATAACCTGAATACAAGAGTATCTAAGTCAAGTAGTTTAGACAGTATGCCTGGTTTTGAACTTTTACAATTTTGCGCGGTGAGCTTTAATTGCAATGGGTAGTCTTTCTCCACTTATAAATGCTGTTGGTGTTGTTTTGTTTTCTCAGATAATTCCACTAATTGGATGCACGGACCCAGTTTCCAATTTTCGCGGTCTAAAGATGCTGTTGAGGTATTCATCTTCATTCTTCAGATCATTCTGCATTCATACCTTATTTTTGTTATGACTAAGGAACCTTTTGACTCTTTGTTTTTGTGATTTCTTAAGCTTTGTTGTAGATGATCAGTAGAATCTGGGATTGTTGTTGTTTAATGGTTTGTTGTGGTTGTGCTAGTTATATCTTACTTCTGCTTGGTGCGCATTTCTTTGATTTTGATACTTTATCATACAAGTTGCATAATGTAGATTGAATTTCGTACTTTTCCTGCTATTATGATTTACTTGCAAAAATTAAGGTAGATTCTGACCAAGAGAAAGAAGTTAGAAGCGTTGAGAAAATGGGTCGACCAAAGCAGAACAGAAGTTCCAATATTACATCTGTTGATGCATTGCCAAAAAAACAGATGTCAAAGGACAAAAAAATCTGTGACACAGAGGAAAAGAAGTTAAGAAAAGAAGTGAGCTTCTTTATGTGACTTTTTCTATTGTGTGTTACCTGGATCAAAAATTAATTAGCTTCCATCATCTAGCAAGAGAAAATACAGAAAGCTGCCTCAAAAGCAGAAGATGCTGAGCAAAAAAGATTGGAGAGGGAAAAAAAGAAATGGGAAAAGGGAAAAGCTCTTAAGTCTATTGTCGCCATGATTGACGTTAAACTGGCTGAAGCTTCCATTGGAGGTAAAGATTTCCCTTTGTAATATTCCTCAAGGTTGGCTACTTTAGTACTTAAGTATAGAGATGGCTGACTTTGCTATATCCTTAATATAGGGAAACTGATTTTGGGGTTCATTGAGAAAGGGATTACTTACCGTATAATCTCTAATCCTATTGAGAGATCCATAGTATGGACTATGACACTTCCAGAGGATATTGCTCAGGTACGGCTATGTCTGAGTCAATTTGTAGTCTGTAAATTGTTAATTAATTTACTTTCATCTTGAATCTCACATCTGAAAGTTCTTCGAGGACAGTTTATTCTTAGAACCCAGGACTTGCAACTTTTTATCAATGTGCCAGTATGGTCTGTATCCTTTAGTTTGTGAGGAGACGCTTGTTTGTTTTGTGAAAATATGTTGTTCTCTGACTTGTGTATTGTACTCTTCTGTTATGAATATTCCATTTCATCATACTCTTACTGATAGTAGTCAAGCTATGATTCTTGTCTTTTTATTGTTTTCGAATGGCACTAGGTTTGAAATAACGGTTTAATGTTTAGATGTGCTTTATTCTACATGTTTGACATCCAGACATATGGGCACTGTTTGTTTGTCAAATTCCTTTTTGTGCTTCAATTATAATGTTTTTTTTCGAACCTCCATCATGAAGAATGAGATAATTGCGTATTAAAAATTTATTGATCAAAGATTACTTCATGATATCTCTGCCATAAAATCGGGTTTCTGGTTATGGAATAATAGATGAATCCCTTGTGCGTAGGGTTGAAGGGCCTTGGAAGATCAGTATGTTTTATCCAGTGTTTTCTCATGTTCTTTTTTTCTCATCTTCTTTTATCTTTTGCAGACTTTGCCCCTAGGGTCCAGGGTTCCATATGTATTACTTGTGTTTGAGGCTGAAGGCTTTTGTAATCTTGTTGCTGATAAAGGACTTCTCCAAAACGTCTCCAGAGTCCGAGACATATACCCCTCTTATACAGTGTGCTACCTCACCAATAAGTTAATGTCCTACGTAAACAAAAAGTGTGTTTGAGAAGGTAAATTTTTATTGCACTACTGTTTGCCATCCTGAAGCTGAAAAATCGATCTTTTAGGGAAAGGGTTGGTTACAAGGACCCTGGTAATCACAGTGACTGGAGAACGCCTCCTATTGAAGAGGTACGTCGGTACATAATAATAATATGTGTTTTGAGGATAGCTCCTTAATGTTCCTATTATATCCTTAAGTACGATCTGATGTGTTACAGGCACTTGCAAAGCTAACTACTCACTATATCGGAGTACATACAAGGCATTGTATAGACGAGGCTGAGGTGGCTGAACATGTTGTTGGTTTAACAAGTAATCTTGCCTACTGCCAAGTCAGGTAATCTATGCTACTGTTTCCAAATTGTGGTTCAATATAGAAGTTTCAAATTCGTTCCTCAAACTCAAATACTTCTTCATTCAGTTAATAACTTAATGGAATTGTAAAGGTTATCCTGATTAACGGGCAGTAGAATTCGTAAGTGAAATCTAAAAGGCCTAGTCTTCTTATACTCTTAGTTAATGTATACGCTGTACCTTTGATCTAGAAGCTCAACATGATTTGAAGTAAACTGTGTGATGTGCAGGAAGAAGCTAACTCGATTATCAGTAAACGCTGATGGAACATTGATGTCCAAGAATGCAGCTGATAAGCACTTGATTAGAGATAGCATATGGTAAAGTAATCTCAACCCATTTATCAATTTAGATTTTAATCTTCTTAAAACCACCTGCTTTGTTTAATCTGTACAATAGGTTGAAAGTGTTGGTAACAATACCAAAGGTACAGCCACGACAAGCTGTAGCAGTATCGAAGAAATACCCAACCTTGAAGTCCCTTCTTAAAGTTTACATGGATCTTAACATATCGGTGAGTATAGAATACACAAATTATTGATATGACTTGCTCAGATTGTTTCTCTAAGGGTTTCCGAAGCAAATTGTGAGATTGTTGGGTTAAAATTCTGTGGAACAGGATCATGAGAAGGAGTTACTACTGAAAGACTTGAAAGTCGAAAATATAGGAGGAGACACAAGGTTAGGTGAGGCCTGTTCGAAGCGGATCTACAGAGTTTTCATGTCTACAAGTGGAACCATGAAGACGGATGACGTTGAAAATGGTGTTGCTTCCATCACAATTCCATTATGACTTCAATTAGAGAAGCAAGGACCCTAGGAGTGTTAACTTTTTCTCTCCAAAACCAGGAAATGATTGTCTTGAGTTTTCTTTTGTCTATATGCAATTAGTCCCTTGAGTTCCTAGGAGTTGTGTTGTCATGCGCAATTTAAATTATGAATTGAAGTTTGTCGATTTAATTGTTTGACAAAAAATTAAGAAAAACAGTCAAACATCGAAATTATTTGAAATCTCAAATTAAACACTACGCTGACATAATTTTAGATTAAACAATATATTTTGAGTTGATTTTTATTAAAAACTTGTATTTTGTGTGAACTAAGCCGGTTTATTCTGATGTTAAGTTGTTGAACAGAAACAATTAACTTTATCCTAGACAAAAAAAACTTACTAACCAACATTAAGGGAACTAAAACGGAGTTAATTATTTATGTCATATTACTTAACATCAGATAAATTGGTTTGGTCAATGTAAAATTCAAGGTTTTAATAGAATTCAACTAAAAATACATTGATATTTAATTTGAGATTTTGGTAAGTTAGGTGCTTGATAGACATTATTTTCCTATTCGAAAACATTACAAACTGTGTTTTCCGATTTGGTTTTGGTTGGATCTATGTGTTTTGTAGGAATAAATAAGCATTGTTACTTGTGCAACATGGAAAACTCTCAGTTTAATATCTTTCGTAGTATGTGCAATATTGAAAAAACAACCTTTCTCTTGGGACGTTACGTACAAGGTAGAAGCTTATAGTTTGGACTATAGACATTATTTGCTTGGAACAGAGTCTGGTTCCTCAATGATACTGATACTAGAATGAAGTCTAGAATCTGTTGGAATCCCTAAAGGAGCATTTTCACAAGAACAATTATCAACACCAAAAAGTTCCCACTCCTTAATCCCACATTTCTCCAATGCTAACTTCAATCTCTCTTTCTCCTTCTCTGCAGGATATGAACCATCAGGTGTCACAAGTACAGCTCCAGTGTATGACTGTCCTGCAACACGAGCTGCTCCATTGTAATGAAACAATCCCCAACTTAAATCATCAGACACATCTACAATAGTCCAAAACTCATTTGATACTACACCATTGTCCAAAACACTGAAACGAAATGTTGCAGGAACTTTTCCTCTTTTCACTGAGTATCTTCTTCTTCTCCATACTAACTTCTCTTCAAGTGTCCTCACTTGAAATACTGGTTCATACCAAAACGCTGACTTTCCTTTTCCTCTGTAGAAAAGTTGGTACTGACATGGAAACTGATCATAAGCTGGGTTTTGTCCAGCTACAACACGCCAACTCCAATCTAATTCTCCTAACCATCCAACAAACAAGTCTTCTGCTGTCTCATGAGATAGAGGCTTTCCTCGAAAACTCATCATTGGAGGTACATATGGTTTCTCAGGAATCTTTGCATCCAATTCAAGACAATTGTGTTTCTGTAATACACAAAGAGAGAATGCTTCGAAGTATGGACTCTCATAAGAAGCAATGCATCTGTAACTACACACTTGATCCACAGGACTACATTGGTTCAAACACTGAAGAGCTTTTCGACAATTCGGATCCAAAAGACAGTTCAAAATCTGCGGTCCACAGTTTTTCACCATACAACTAAGTGTCGAAAACCCTTTTGACCTCAAGTTTTGCAGAACTGGAACTGGTCTTATGTAAGCATTGATGATCACAAGCAAACAAAATCTTATATCATCAGAGTTACGACGTTCCCAAGCTTCTTCCACAGTCTTCACAACCTCTGTGACTTCTTTATCTCTCTTATCACTTCCAATATCAGATCCTCCAAGCCTGTTCATCAAACCTGAAGATGACTCAAAACAAATAATGTTTTTGACATTTTTGCTGTTTGTCTGAATCCACTTCACAGATTCTGAGTTGTTAACAGCAACCACAACTAATATATCAGTCTGATTCAGATCCTGCTTCAAATTCAAAGCTTTTTCATCACCTGACTGCAAAATTTCATCATCCAAGACGAGCATTTCATATCCTTCATCAACCCATTTCAGTCTTCTTGCCTGTTAATTAAAAAAAAAACAGATTTTTCGACTGTAATCAGAATAATACAACACAGATATGGAATTTAGATAAGATTATTTTACGTGGGTGATGCAGGCAAAACCCACTAGTCTCATGGATATGAATAATTCGTCAAATAATAATAATATATCATGTTAAACATCTAAATTTGAAAGGACCAGACTTTCGGTACATACTAGTAAAAATCCCGAAGAACAATGTTGCAAGTTCCGAGCAGAAATCTAACATAAGTCTAAAGTACTTAACACAGAGGTACCACTAGACCACGAGCCTCTCGCTAAATTTGTAATCCATAGAAGATAATGACTTACAGTGTGAAGCATAACTTCTTCCCAAGAAGTGGATTTGAGTGGACTTATTCCTCCCTTACCCACAAGAGCAATCAATTTCACCGGAGGCTCAGAATTCTCTATCTTCACCGTCTCTGAGACTGACCGAACCATGGTTCGCGCGTTTCGTCTGGGTAATGACACGTCAGCTAAAAAAGGATGAGACTTTAGGAAGAAACAAACCGGGGAGAGAACCGGTTGATGAGTGATGAAGAGCCGGTTAAGGAAGAGAGAACAATCTCTTGTTCCGGTAAGAGAAGGAGCTTTGAAAGGAATTGCCATGGCGAAGAATGTTTTAGAGTAACATTTGCTTCGACACAGGATTTATAATTTTAGTTGTTCACAAGTAAGCCACGTGTTGTGTACTGATTGGTCTGAAATCTTACTTTGATTGAAAAGTGAAGATATGTCTTAAAATTCTCAAATATTCGGACAATTTCAATTCATTTAAAATTTAAGACCAAAACCAATAGCCATCCTTTAATAGTTTTATAAATTAATCTCCAATAACTTAATAAATTTGATTTATTAATAAAGAAATCTGATTAAAAAGTTTCTATGAAATTTCATAAAACACTAAATTTATAATTAATAATATATAAACCTTGTATATTTGTTAACAACTGATTAAATATTCATATATGCTATACAATTTTCCTTGCCATAATCCAATTGTAAAAAATCGCGTAGACCCGCTAGTATGATAGAGATTGAATGATTTGGATTATGGATGAGAATTTATAGATTCAATTGTGACAACAAAAATAAAAAACAATCTTAAAACATATTTAACTAAAAAAATTCTTACATTTCATACATTTATATAATTCTAATGCAAGTATGTTTTATAAATTTTGATA
>JAKUCM010009709.1:0-17463 GCA_023374145.1 Lepidium sativum | reverse complement strand
GGGATTTCGTGCTTCTTTCTTGCAGTTCTTAATCTTCCTTCCTTATTTCATTGGGTTGCTGTTTTTGGGTTTCATCAAAGGTATGGATTTACTTAACAGTGAATCTGTTGCACTTAGATTTGATGAATGACTTATTGTGTCACTAAAAATCTGAACTTTCGATGAATTCCTACTTGATTAAGTTCAGATTCTTCAGACAGATATTATTAGGGTTTTCCTTCTGGTAAGAACATAACTCACCAAAAGGATTTGACTTCTGTACATGGATGTTGACTTTTAGTTGGGTGCTTTAATAGTCTGCCTCTTTCAATTGAAATGTTGAAAACTAAAAGAAGTTGACTTCCTTAAAGTTAAACTAATGCATTTTGATTTTGTTTAGGTTCAAATAAAGTTTGAAAGTAGGAGTTCTGCTTTCAACTTTTTAGTGTTTTCTTGTCAATGAAGTTTGTTGAATTGTTCTAATCAGATTGAATAGTTCAATGCTCTTAACGGTTATCTGATCCGAAAGACTATTTCTTTGTTGCTTAGGCATCGTTTTGTGCCCACTTGTATGCCTCATTGTGACTATAGGCAACTCTGCAGTCATACTGAGTCTTTTGCCTATTCACTTCATTTGGACGTTCTATTCAATCCTGAGGTATTTAACTCTTCAATCTCTTCACTATCTCATCTCAATAACTTCGAAGTCATTCTAATTTTGGTGCCTTTGATCGCAGTGCCAAACAATTAGGACCAATTCTGAAGTTCTTTCTATGCTTATGTCTTCCTGCTGCCATAATTTGCTGGCCGATTCTTGGTATTTTAGCAAGTGTTTTGGGAGGAGCTTTATATGGTTTTCTCTCCCCAATTTTTGCCACCTTTGATGCTGTTGGTGAGGGTAAACCTTACCCATTTTTCCATTGCTTTTATGATGGAACTTGGAGCACTATTCGACGCAGCTTCACTGTTGTCCGTGATTTTAAAGATGTTTGCTTTCATTCATACTTCTCACTCATGGGATGAGCTTAAACAATGTTGTCCCGATCGAAAACATTACGAGATAAGGTATATATATGCCTTGTTCTTGTTCTTGAGCTCCCTTCTGAAACCGATATTTTTGGTAGGGTTTTACATTCTCTATTTATTCTCAGGCTACTTCAACTCCCAGGGGCTTTGCTAGCTTCAGCTCTCGGGGTATTTGTTGATGTACCAGTGATCTCAGTTGTAGCCATATGCAAAAGGTCCTTACATGTTGTTCAAAGGATGGCACCGTTTGTTTCATGATCTAATTGGACGAGAAGGTCCATTCTTGGAGACAATGTGTGTCCCAATTGCAGGCCTTGCGATCTTACTTTTGGCCTTTGGCTGTTACTGGTGCAGTTATTGGATCTATTATCTCTAGTGTCTTCCTAGGTGCTTATGCAGGAGTAGTCTCATATCAGGAGTCATCTCTTTACTATGGATTTTGCTTCGTAATTGCCGCTGTGTCAATCTACGATGAGTACAGCACTGATATACTTGACTTGCCTGAAGGATCTTGCTTTCCAAGACCAAAATATCGAGAAAAGGAAGAGGAACCAGCACCATTTTCTGGTCCTATACCAAGATTAGGCTCTGTCAAGAACATGACATCAACAAGAGGAGGATCAGTCAGAGTCCCTATGATTGATGTTAAGCCTCTCGAAGTAAGAACCTCGCCTATACGGACCAAACCTGATTTGAAAAAATCATTTCTTTTGGCGTTTTTAACTGATGTTTGTTGAAATTTTCTGCAGATGCTAGGACTAGAGAGGGTCTATTTATAGATTGTAGGAAATTTGGAGAAATTCTGGCGACAAAAGGACTGATAAATTCAAAAGATATCGAAGAGGCGAGATCTAGTAAAGGCAGCCAAGTGATCAGTGTTGGTTTACCGGCTTATGGACTTCTTTATGAAGTTCTACGCTCTGTCAAAGCCAATACTTCCGGCTTGTTACTAAGTAAAGTTTCATGTTCTTTTGCTATCTTCAGACATTTGAAGTATCAAGAAACAAAAAAACCTGAGCAAAGGTCATATCTTTTTTTGTGTGTGTAGGTGATGGTGTAACAGAACTAACGACACATGAACCGACCAAAAGATGTGTTCTTTGATTGGTTTCTGCATCCATTTTTGATACTAAAGGATCAAATGAAAGGTACAAACTTGTCTGAGGAAGAAGAAGAGTATCTCGGAAGATTAGTTTTGCTGTTTGGAGATCCAGAGAGACTAAAGATCTCGAATTCAACTTCCGCTTCACCTCCTTTAACCGAACGTAGAAGAGGAGAACTTGATGCCTTTGCTCGCAGGTAAAGAGGGCCTAAAAGTTTAGATTTTCTAATCAATTTCGTCTCGGAATATCATAACAACAGATAGCATCATGCATGTTTTGTTGGACATAAATTATGTGCTTCAAACTCAAAATCACTTTGCAATGAATGGATTGACTAATAAATCATATATATTAGATTAAAATAATCTCAACTTCCTATATAGCCAGGTGGATAACAATTTTATTCTAACAAAGGTTTCGTGTCTTTGTGTATTTGTTAGAATTCAAGGGCTAACGAAAACTATATCAAGGTTTCCAACATTTCGTCGACATTTTGTTGCATTAGTGAAGAAACTGTCGGAGGATTTGGACCTGAGTGAAGAAGGTTCGGTTAAAGAAAAATCTATTACAGAACCGCCAGCTCCGGTTAAGATGATTACTCGGATATTCAGTCAAAGATCGTTCAGAAGAAAAGGAAGCGTTAATGGATCCGATCAAGAATCTCACAAGGGTGTCTCACGCAATGTAGATATCGTTTAAACATGATAACTTGTGGATATTTGGAATTTATAGAAAGTTTGAAGTTCTTTAATCTAAAAAAAAAATGTCGTTAATTGTAAAGATTTTTCTCATGGATTGCTTTGATTTATAGAAATTAGGTATGTTTTCGTTTTTCAAACAGTCCATAAATGTTACCAAGTGCTTTGGTAAACTGTACGGAATCTCAAGGGACACGAATTTGATTCGTTTGGGAAGAGTCTCGCTCTCTGAAAAAGAAGATTTACATCTCTGAGGTCCAAAACTCAATAGAAGATAATGAAAAAGAAGAGTCCTTCTCTCTTATTTAAAAAACTCTACAGTTTCTTATAAGTGGTCAGATTCTAATTGATCTAATTTATATTTAAATATTTAAATTTAATTGTGAAAATTTTTATGATTAAAATATTATTATAATAATGCTAAAATATCCACTAATAAATGCCTACCAATAATAGTGTTCTTATAACGCGCCTAGAGAAGTATAATTAGAGAAGTGTAAGATAAACTTTTAATATAAAATTGCTTCTATAATTAGAAACCTAAAAATGTATATATTTTGGAAAGCTTATGCAAATATCTTTTTTTGTTGAATCATGAGGTCCAAAACCCTCTACTTAATTAACAACTGTTCATAAATGTTATTTTTCCAAGGTTTACGTAAACATAAAACTGCACGAAGTGTTCCTCCTCTCTTTCAAAACGGGACGCAGTTCTTCTCATGCCTCTTCGTTTTCCAAATACGTGGAAGCGCTCCAATTAAATAAGGCCACGTGTTAGATATATCGCTTACACTTTTCGAGACGAGCACGCGCATTTCTAAATATCCAGTGGTATGTTGCAATGATTAACCCTAATTCGGTATTCATAATGAACGGTCAGAATGCTTCGATCTGTTACTTGTCCAAATGATCTACGGCTCTGCGACGTAGATGAACCTAAGCCTCACATTTACTAATATGCACACGTCAGTAATCTTGTGTGTTCTATATATAAATTAATATTTCGTCAATTTTCCCTTATTTCGGGTTATTGAAAATTACTGAAAATATAAATACTTTGAATTATTTTTGTCGCCATTTTTCAATCTCTCACTGTCTTTCTCCGAGAAAAAATGGCTTCTGGTTTAATCGGAAGATTGGTTGGAACGAAGTCGTCAAGGTTGACATCGGCGGCGAAATTGATTCCGGCGAGATGGACTTCTTCGGGAACGGAGGCAGAATCTAAAGCTTCGGCTACTGGCGGCGGCGGAAAAGCATCGAAATTGAAGACTTTTCAGATCTACAGATGGAATCCAGATAACCCTGGGAAGCCTGAGCTTCAAAATTACGAGATCGATCTCAAGGATTGTGGTCCAATGGTTTTAGATGCTTTGATTAAGATCAAAAACGAGATGGATCCGTCACTTACATTTCGACGATCGTGCCGTGAAGGAATATGTGGTTCATGTGCTATGAATATTGACGGATGCAACGGACTTGCGTGTTTAACGAAGATTCAAGATGAAGCATCGGAGTCAACCATTACGCCTTTGCCTCATATGTTTGTGATTAAGGATCTGGTGGTTGATATGACTAATTTTTATAATCAGTATAAGAGTATTGAGCCGTGGTTGAAGAGGAAAACTCCACCGTCTGTTCCTGGGAAAGAGATTCTACAGAGTAAGAAAGATAGGGCTAAGCTTGATGGGATGTATGAGTGTATCTTGTGTGCTTGTTGTAGCACATCTTGTCCTAGTTACTGGTGGAATCCTGAGTCTTACCTTGGTCCAGCTGCTTTGCTACACGCCAATAGGTAAGTTAAAAAGATAGTAATGATAATTCTTTGGAGAATTGGTTGCAAATTGTAGGATTAGGAACCTTTAAACTTGGAATTTGATTTGGGAAGATTCATGTATCTTGTTGTTTAGTTGCATTGATTAGTTCCTTCAAGTCTATTTTCTGTCAATTGGTGTTTTGAATCTTTGTTGAAATTACATTTTCAATGTTTTAGTTTGGGAAGATGATAAAGTTTCGATCTTTCAATGTGTTTGTAACAAGAAAGACTTCTTGACATTTGTGCAGGTGGATAAGCGACAGTCGCGATGAGTACACTAAGGAAAGACTTGAGGCTATTGATGATGAATTCAAGCTTTACCGGTGCCATACGATCTTGAACTGTGCTCGTGCCTGTCCAAAGGGTTTGAACCCAGGCAAACAGATCACACACATCAAGCAACTTCAGCGTTGAACCAGCTAAGTTTGTATGCGGTACTCATTAGGGAAAATCATCACCCTTTTGACAATTGAAGCTAATAATCTTCACAACCTGTTTTGATTTCCAATTCATTCTTGTATTGTTGTTGCCAAATATTAGCGTACGAAAGAACTCTTTTCCAATTCCTCACAAGTAGATGATGCTTTGTGGTTGTATCATGCAGGAAAATCTCCTATTTAAGTAATAATACTTACTGAAACTTAAAACTCGTCTACTTATCATCTACTCGTTTGTGTTCCATTTGCATTGTCTTTTATATTTTTAACAATTCATTTGCTTGTCTAGATCTCTGCCTTGTTTACACATGAACACAAGGTGATATGTATCATAGTTTAGCCATAGAAAAATATCATATCATCAATTTGGTTGTTCAACTTCCTTGATAAGATTGCGTAATCATAAATGCAAGTACTGAGTCTATAACACAAACAAGAAACATGACCACCACCTACACTAGCTCTGTTTCTTGTCTCTTTGGTCATTATTGGAACAGCAAGTGATATTGCTCCAACTACCAAACAGTTTCAGTTCTTTCTGAGTTCTCAGGAACATGAGAAGCCTCTAATCTTTACTGTGCAAGGTACCTTTTTTTTTTTTTTTTTTTTTTTTTTTTTTTTTTTTTTTTTTTAGATGATCTTGTAGTTTTATATCAGTTTATGTTCTTCTTCTTTGTGCAGGCTGCAACAATGATTGCAAAACTTCTTGTTGTAACTGCAACGTAAAGGAACAGCCTCCGGTTTGTGTTCAGTGTTGCCAGATTTGAGCCTTAAAATCCATCATGTTCCTGTATATGTGATGCAGCGCATCTTACACTACTTGAAGACAGTCATTTGTTTCCTAATTTAGGAATAAGACTTAATCAATAAGTTGTTTCCTCTCTTTAAGGAGTGTTTAGATTTTCTATTACAATTAGATTTTCTATTTTTTTTATAAGTACCTTATTGCTTGTAACGTGACATTCGATTTTTGAATAAATATCAGATTGCTTTTACCTATCTCATCCCCTTTGTGACTCACTTGTGAATTTAGCTTGTGATTTCGGAGAAGAACCTATACTCGGCATTCGGAGAATCAACGAATCCGGTTTATTGCGTTTGTGCGACATCAGTTTGGTATCAGAGCTGAATTTCCTGTTTTTCACTCAATTTCTTTTCCAATCATGCCACCGCGTCGTCAAAATCATCACAAACCGGTGAACGAGTGGAGCGAGTTGCAACGGACGTTGCTAAGATGCATGAGAACATCGAAGCGTCGATCCATGATGCGACCCAGGAGGTAGCGGACTTACTTCTACAGCAGAACCCGAAGCAGTAGCAATCACAACTGGATTCCGAGGAGGAGTCGGAGGAGAACGAAAATTCGTTTGCAGGAGGTAGACCACGTCGTGGTCCGCGTGGGACTGATGTTTACCAGGAACGGGAGGATCGTCGATGGGAAGCTGGGTTCAAGGTGGAGATACCAGAGTTCCATGGAGGCGTTCACAGAGAAGAGCTTCTCGATTGGTTGGTCGCTGTAGAGGAAGCGATGGAATTTAAGCAGGTACCCGAAGATCGAAAGGGTTCCCTCGTGGCCACTAAGTTTCGGGGAAATGCAGCTTCGTGGTGGTTGCAGGTTAAGGCGACACGAGCACAGGCTGGGAAGGAGAAGATACGATCGTGGGAGAAATTGCAGAAACTGATGAAGAGCAATTTTTTACCGTATAATTTTGATCGGACAATGTTCAATCGCCTACAAAATTTGAGGCAGGGCGCACGATCAGTCGATGATTATGCCGAGGAAATTAATTTGTTGTTGACTTGTAATGAGATTTACGACAATAATATAGAGTTGGTTTCACGTTTTATTGGAGGGTTGCGGCCGCAATAACAGAATGCGTAGCACAGTTTGATCCAATGACAGTTGGTGAGGCACACCGCCGCGCGGTGTCCTTTGAGCAGCAGTTTCGCGTGGGTTCTTCCACTTACAACACGGGTTTTGGGAGAAATAGAGGTTTAGCTACATAATATGTGGTTCCAATGGGCGGAACGAAGGAAGTTACAGAGTCAGAGGGCGTTGCAAAAAGGGCCCAAACGTCGCAACAACTAAGGATTCAAATGTACGATGATACACTAGGCCGAAGACTCTTTGATGCTTCTCGTGTGGTGAAATTGGTCATTGACAGACAACTTGTCCATCTCAAATTTGCCGTGGTTTGCTAACAGAAGAAGTCAAGTGGGGTTCCAACGATTTGTTTGATCAGGAAAACGGCGAAGATGACATTGACATACCAGAAGACCACAATCACGGAGATCAAGGTACAATGTTGATGTTGCGCCACGTTTGTCTCTCACTAGTAAAGATCTAAGAACCATGGTTGCAAACACATATTTTCTTGTCCACGTGCAGTGTCAAGGAAAGGTATGTCGCTTTGTTATCAATTATGGTAGTTCACGGAATGTCATATCCGAGGAGGGTTTTACTAAGTTAGTATTGTTAAGGTAAGAACATCCTAGTCCGTATAAGCTTACATGGTTGAATACTAACAGTAAGATTCGAGTCACACATCGTTGCCTTGTCTCTTTGTCTATTGGAGCTTTCTATAGGGATAAATTTTACTGTGACATTTCGGCAATGGATGTGAGTCACATATTGCTTGGCCGCCCATGGCAATACGATCACGGAGTAGTACACGATGGTCGCCGCAACACCCACAGTTTCGTGTTTGACAACATGAAGATAATTATGTTTCCCACGGCGCCTAAGACATAATCAACAAAGGAATTAATCATAAAAACGTCACCATCCTTGTTGTGCTCGCGGTCTAAGTTCGAGCAGGATTTTCTCGAGTTTGGTTGTGCGTGGTTAGTGGTTCCGGGTACAACCAACAGCGAGGAACAAGGTACACCTTTATGTCCTGCAATTAATGAGTTAATACAGTCATTCGTTGATATCTTTCCAGCTGAACTATCAACGAGATTACCACCATTGAGAGACATTCAACACCAAATTGATTTGGTACCGGGAACTCCTTTGCCAAACAGACCTCACTATCGAATGAGCCCCCAAGAGCATGAGGAGCTAAGGCGTTAGGTTGAGGAGCCGATTGCAAGGGGACATGTCCGCGAGAGTCTAAGTCCCTGCAATGTGCCAGCACTTCTAATTCCAAAGAAAGATGGCTCATGGCGTATGTGTGTTGATAGTAGGGCAATCAACAAAATCATAGTGAGGTATCATTTCCCTATTGCGCGCCTAGAAGATTTATTGGATCAGGTAGGCAAAGCGTCAGTGTTCTCCAAGCTAGATTTAAAAAGTGGATACCATCAAATTCGCATACGGCCAGGATATGAGTGGAAGACTACTTTCAAGACGAGAGAAGGGTTATTCGAGTGGATGGTGATGCCTTTTGGCATGTCTAACGCGCCTAGTACATTTATGCGGTTCATGAATCATGCTTTGAGACCATCTATTGGTGAGTTTCTGGTGGTCTACTTCGACGACATTCTCATCTAAAGTTCATGTTTGGAAGACCATTTAAAACATTTGCGACATATTTTATTAATTTTACGGAGAGATGTTGTTTGTGGTTGGAGTTGATCAGGTGTTGTTCCTTGGTTATGTGAATTCTAGTAAGGGTTTATCGATGGATATGACAAAAGTGGATGCCATTAGATCTTGGCCAACGCCAAAAACAGTGGCCGAAGTCTGGAGTTTCCATGGCTTAGCTTCATTATACCGCAGATTTGTACCACATTTCAGCACTGTCATGTCCCCACTGACAGATTGTATGAAGTCAAGTACATTCTCTTGGCCTCAGCAAGCGGAAGAAGCATTTGCGTCAATTAAAGAGAAACTCACAACAGCTCCAATATTTGTTCTGCCAAACTTCAACATACCCTTTGAGTTGCATTTTGATGCATCGAAGTTGGGTATTGGGGCTGTACTAAGCCAACGAAACAAACATGTGGTTTTCTATAGTGAGAAATTGTCCGGTGCTAGAAGCAGATACAGCACGTACGACGTGGAGTTCTATGCCATTATCCAAACCATTAAACATTGGCGACGCTATCTTTTTCATCATGAGTTTATTCTCTTCACAGACCATGATGCCTTGAAACATTTGGACAGCCAGGTAAAAGTTCTGGCTAGATACGCAGGTTGGGTTGCTTACTTGCAATAATTCACTTTCACGATTAGACATTAATCCGGTAAGCTGAATAAGGTGGCAGACGCATTAAGCCGATGACATTGTTTAGTCATGACACTACACACTTCAGTACCAAGTTTTGCTTCTTTTGTTGAAATCTACGTCACTAATCCATACTTTGCATCTATTTTGCGTGATGTCTAGCTGGGAATGCGATCGGAATTTACTTTACAAGATGGATTTCTTTTCAAAGGCAACCACATATGTGTTCCACATAGCAGTTTACGCCTACGTGTCATTGAGGAATTACATGGTGAAGGTCATGTCGGCATGGACAGAACATTGCATTTGGTCACGACATCAGACTTTTGGCCAGGATTACGGAGATATGTCAAGAGGTTTGTGGAACGTTGTCTCTCTTGTCAAATGGCAAATGGTCGTGCTTGCAATGCGGGTTTATACCTACCTCTTTCTGTGCCAACACAGCCTTGGACAAATTTGAGTATGGATCTCGTTCTTGGACTCCTAAGAACACATAGAGGTAACAACTCAATTTTTATAGTTGTATACAGATTTTCCAAGATGTCACATTTCTTGCCATGTAAGAAGACAAAAGATGTTGTGTATGTTGCCAATTTGTTTTTCCGCGATATATATCGTTTGCATGGATTACCGAGTTCTATTCTGGCTGACCGAGACACGAGGTTTCTGAGCCATTTCTAGAGATCCTTGTGGAAGTTGTTGGGTACTAGCCTAGACATGAGTACTGCGTATCACCCATAGTAGGATGGGTAGACGAAAGTCCTAACCGAGCTTTGGGGAATATGTTGCGAAGCTTGGTAGGAGACAATATCAAATCGTGGGAATTGAAACTCCATGAGGCAGAGTTTGCTCATAATCACGCCACCAATCGCAGTCTTGATTCAGTTCGTTCCTGGTTGTCTATGGGATAGTTCCTCGAGGTCCTTTAGCATTGTCTACTCTCCCAAATCGCACAAGAATGCATGGTAAAACTATGGACTTTGTCACTTCCTTGCAGGAGACACATTCTAAGGCAATTGTAAACTTGGAGGCATCGTCAATCAAATATAAGGTAGCAGCTGACAATCATAGGCGTGAGGTACTATTTGAGCCAAGAGATTTGGTGTGGGTAGTTCTGACAAAGGAGAGGTTGCCCTTACATGAATACAACAAGTTGAAATCAAAGAAGACTGGACCACTAAAAGTTTTGGAACGCATGAACCCGAACGCCTACATGATAGATTTACCAGCGCACATGCGTACAACGAATGTCTTTAACGTCAAACAGTTGACACCGTTCCATGGCGATACACACACGGCAGATTCAGGGGCAAATCTTTTCATACCCCCGGAGACATGATGCATCGCGTCTTACACTACTTGAAGAGAGTCATTTGTTTCCTTTGTTTTAGGAATAAGAGTTAGTCATAAGTTGTTTCCTCTCTTTAGATTTTCTGTTACAATTAGATTCTCTATTTTTATTATAAGTACCCTATTGCTTGTAACGTGACATTCAGTTTCTGAATTGATATCAGAAAACTTTTAGCTATCTCATCCCTTTGTGACTCACTTGCGAATTTAGCTTGTGATCTCGGAGAAGAACCTGTACTCGACATTTGGAGAATCAACGAGTCCAGTTTGTTACGTTTGTGCGACATCAATATGTGATAAGGAGAATGTAAAAGGTTTAAAACAGAAGTTAGGATGTAAAAATTGTGCTTATATCGGTGAAAGAGAGGGACTAATATGTTTTTTTAGCAAAGAACAGAGATCAAAAGAGATAATGACCAGCAAAAACTCACAATCTACAGATTATAAATCAAGTAAACTGATTTGAGAATGTTAGCTAGTTTTTCATGTTCAAACATCAGACTTTTAGAAAGAAGCAAAGCTTGAAAATGACGACGTATAGATATCATAACCACGCTGTTTCATTCGGAGTCTTTGACACGTCATCATAAGTGCCCTCTTGTATAATCCCCGACGATGAGAAAAATGATTCTGATTGGTTGTTTAACAAAATGACGCGGATCACAAGGTTACTAACAATCGTAACCGTTGATAAGCTAAACGATCTAATGGACCAAAACAAAATACTTGCTCACTTCCTTAGGCATATAAAATACATTCAACGATCGTCTCTGCTGTATCTAAAGTTTCAGTTCCTTTTCATTTTGAGAAATTGCAAATGGCTCGAACCAAGCAAACTGCGAGAAAATCCACCGGAGGAAAAGCTCCAAGAAAGCAACTTGCGACGAAGGCGGCGAGAAAATCAGCACCGGCAACCGGAGGAGTGAAAAAGCCACACAGATTCCGTCCAGGAACTGTGGCATTGAGAGAAATCAGGAAGTACCAAAAGAGCACTGAGCTTTTGATCCGTAAGCTTCCATTCCAGCGATTGGTTCGTGAAATTGCTCAGGATTTCAAGACGGATCTGAGGTTTCAGAGCAGTGCTGTTGCAGCTCTACAGGAAGCAGCCGAGGCTTATTTGGTTGGTTTGTTTGAGGATACTAATCTATGTGCGATTCACGCTAAGCGAGTTACAATCATGCCTAAAGATATTCAGCTTGCAAGGAGAATTAGAGGTGAGAGAGCTTAAGAGATGAAGAAAGGACCTTAAATATGCTTATAGATTAGCTACGTTGGTGCTTTTTTCGTCTGATTTATAAATCTTCTTTAAATGTTGTTTTAGCTTTTGTACCAAGTGTCTGTACACTTTTGCGAAAACTGTCTTCCCGATCTTCGATGAATTGTCTCAAAGAAATACATCTTTCCTCTGCTGTATCTTTGGGCATTATTTTTTTAATTCGTCGATCCCAAATCCTCAAAACCCTAATTCCAAATTAAAAAAGTTGTTTTGGCATTGAAACGTAAGCCCCGTTCAGGTAGTCCTACAAGGACCAAGTGAATAACTGTCGCGAAACAGACGGCCATGATATCATCGGAGGAGAGTCCTCGAGGCTCCACACACGCGTCTCAGCCCTAAAGGGAAGCTCCTACCGTATGATTCTCTCGTTTCCGAGGCCGCATCTCTGCGGAAAGTGGCCCGGGGACTTTCCTGGGTCTGAACTTAGACAAGCCCTAATGACCCATTCACTTCGTCCAATGCCAAGTTGTAACTTAATTTAAGTTGCACAAGTATATATAGATATTGTTTTGTTCTCGTTTTTCCGATGTGGGATATATAGTATGTCTTAGACTATATATTTTAGCCTAACCGTGTAAATCAGATATTTTAGTCTAACCGTGTAAATCAGATTTGGTAAAAGATTGGCATTTAATTTTGATGGGGTGAACCAGGCTCATGCAGTAGTGCAAGACATGAGCGATTCGCAAAAGCCCAGATAGCAAGCTATCTTGTTGGACTTTTCCCCTTAAAAAATAGAGTTAATATCGTGTGGGCCGATGGCCCACATATCAGATATTAAACTGATAAGAACAGATACTACACTTGATCTTAGCCAAAAGGCCGAGAAAGGTATGAATTGGAAGTTGGGCTTAACACCTATTTTATACACCAGGGAAAATGGCCGCGTCTTCGTACCTTAACGATGTGGGACTAATTACAGTATATGCTAAATAGATTCCGACCGCACCTTCTACGTTTGGAAAAGGCTTGGAGACAGCTCGATTATCATTTTGGTGGTTGGTTTCTTTAACTTGTTACAGCTCTATTCAGGTAAGGACTTGTGTCAAGTATTTTCCACAGGTCAGTAACATTTATTCTGCATTAAATCAGTTTCTACATATATTTTGTTGCAGGTACTAATTCTTCAATGTGTTAACCAAAGTAGAGATAAATTTCTCTTTTCTCTATAATCTCTGTGAGCATTCCTTTTCTCTTAAGAGATTTTGCTTCACTTCCTGCTCTGAATTGTATCTCTTCTGAATTTCAAAGAAGAAATCATCAAAACTTCCTAACACCATTGAAGAATCCTCAGAGATCCCCAAGTTGATTCTTCCTCACAAAAATATTGAATCATTAGGAATCGAAGTTTAGAAACTAACAAAGACTAGAGTTTTTAATTTAAAACTCTGTCTTCTTGTTCTTTTGTGTGTGATAATCGCAAGATCTGAAATTATCAATTGTTTAACATTTGCACGTTATCTATAGCAACCAACTCATTGACTTGACCCACAAACTACTCTTCTTAAGTGTTACGTTTTTTGAGTTTTGAGTACATTCCTCCATTAAAGCTTTAGTCTCTTGGTTTATATGTCCTTCAAGCTAACTTCCAACTCCAAAAAATCCTTCTCTTTCTTCTTTCTGTAGAAATCAACGGTTGAGATGAGACGACAAGGTCGACAACATGGTATAGTCAGAACTTACCGGATTCTTCCACCACCGCTTAATCCAAGACTAGTCAACTCTTTGACATCACCACAAACCTCTGAGTTATTTACCAAATCGCCATCGAAACCGACCAAAACTCACCGGAAAATATGGCCTGGCCAAGTACATTGGGTGAGATCAAATGTTGACATTGTTTCATCAAGCTACAAACAGCTAACATCGCAGATCAGGATTGAACCCGGACCTGACTATTGTGAAGAAAGTGTAGGAGAAGCTAAAGTTGAAACTATGAAGAGAGAGGATATGGAGAAAGAAGAAAATGGTGGGTCTAATGATGATGATGATGAAGATGAAAGTATAATGAGTTATTACGATGTGGGGATGATGATGATGGAGCATGTGTTAGATGACGATGAAGAAGCAGATGGTTGGTGTTTGGTCTGAAAAGAAACAACTGATTATGTCTTTCTCACGTGGATCAGCCTTTTCTTTTTCTTTTCAAAGTAAATGTAATTTGATTTGTTTATATGTAAAGTTGATTGCTTTATCGAGAACAAACCAATTCAAGATCAAAAGATTAGATAAGCTTCATGAAACTGAAGTTGTTCTTTGATTACATAGTAAGACATGTAACAAATATTCAAAGACAAAACTTTCAGTGTTCCTATTGCACTCACTAGGACTGTTTCTCAAACTGGTGAAAAAGAGTACAATCGGTGCCATCTAAGTAACGATATTGTTGTGACTATAAGCTTGATTGAATCATCGAGTTTGTGACTCGAAAATCGATCTTTTTATTCCTCCATTTGTCATTTGCAGACTGTAATGTTCTTTAAAGCTCATCTGGCTCTCTTTCGATTATTCTCTTACATTCTTTGGCCTTAAACATATACAAAGATACTGCTTCTTCTTCTTCTTTATCTGATTCTGATCTTGTGTTTTAGAATTACCCATAAAACAGCTGTTTGGTATAACAAGTACACAACATAATCAAAACCAGAGAAACAAAGAACTACAATGCAATAATGAAAACAAAACATAGAGACTTGACTTACTTTAGGAAGCTGAATCTCTGGCGGTGAACAGGTGCTGAACTCTGTGTTATCGGCTTCTCGCTGCATTGTTACATAACAAAACAATCAGAAAAAGACTAGTTTCCAGGCAAAATTTGTGGAATCATAAACAGTTGTTACCTTCTTTTCTCTGCTAAAGAGATCTGATCTAGAATTGGAGGAATTGTTTTCTCCAAAGACAATCTAAACACAGGTCTGTTCTTAGTTATCGATTTCCTTGGTTTCTCCTTCTTACCAGCAGCGCAATCCTCCTTTAACAACTCTCCCTCTTCCTTCTTCTCCACCTTTTCATCAGCACCAATGAACCCATTCTCCTTCTCTTTCTCTTCCAATCCATATGTAACAACTGCAGCATCAATCTGAAAACTGTTTCTTTCATGTTCTTTTTCATCATCCTTAACCTCATGTTGCTGCATATATATAACTGGAGGAGGAGGTGGAGGAGGTTGTGATTCCAAAGTATGAAGTAAAACTTCAGCAGGCGTTACGTTTGCTTGTTCTTCACTTGCTGCTTTTTTGGCTTCAGCTATTCTCTTGTAATGAGCTTCGAAGAAAGCTTTCTTCTGTGCAACAGATCCAGGACGAGTGTATTTCTCTGCTTCTTCAACATACTTCTTATGTGAAAAGCTTGACCATTTCCCCCATTCTAGATTCTCTGTCATAAATTTCCCAAATGAAATTGATTGATTAAGTACATGAAGCGTATTATCCTGCAAAAATCCAACGCATAAACACACAACAATCAGAGAAAGCTTTGAGATTCAAATCCAAATTTAGAAAGTTTCAAATGAATTCAAGCTAAATTGTTTAACAAATTCCAGAACCGTTTCTTTGTGAGAAATATTCATAAGAACTCGTTCATTGTATCGATTAGAAACTCATCTCTGCTGCTATATTTGTGATTCAAATCCAAATTTAGAAACTTTCAGATGAATCTAAGCGAAATTGTAACACTGTTTGATTAAACGAATCCAGAAGCGTTTCTTTGAGAGAAATATTAGTAAGAATTCGTTCACCGTATCGACAAGAAACTCATCTCTGCTATCTTGTGATTAAAAAGACCGAAACTTTATGTTGAATTTCGGAGAAAATCTAAACGACGAGAGAAAATTTCCATGAGGTGAAACATCCCAATAACCTAAAGTTGAAATTTTTATTTGTTGGGTTTCATCAAAAACATATAAACAACTCCAGTTTCCCTCGAGAATTTCACCTGAAAATTCTTATTACATATCACAGAAACTTTGCCGGAAAATTTACAGAAGAATTAATAAAACGTAAGAAGAAATCAAACTAACCTCATGAGGTTCATTACGGGTAATAGGAGCTGCAAACGAATACGAATGAACCAAAACAGCAGATTCACCCATTTCAGCTTCAAATCAAATAACCAAAATCTAAACAAAAACCCAGAAAAATAGAAAATGGAAAATTTAAGCTTTTTCAGCTCCAGGTATGTTTTTTCTCTGGATAGAGATTTCTCGTCAAAGAAACGTCTATTGAATTCAAAAATAGTTTTTGTGTTGTTGAAAAAGAACTGAGATTTTCTCTCAAGCTCTAACACATGGTGGGGAAGATCTAAAGAATATATTAAGATCTGGGTCCCACGAACAAGAAGAAGATAAAATCAAACACACATAAAAATTATAATGAAAAAAAATTAATTTGTTTTTGAGGATATGAATAAAATTGATAAATTGTGAAAGAAATGATTTTTATGACGTGGTCATTGAAATTTGAAGATGTTGAGGATTGAAGGGAGAGGAAAAAATTTTGATTTTGGTTTCTGGTGAAGAAAATTTAGAGTCTTTCTTGTGGAAATGGAAAATCTGAGAAATTTAGGAAACTTGGTCTTTGCAACCGATTCCAAGTTATTTAAGAGTTTTTGTATTATGAAACGTTTATTTTAAGCTATTTAAGAATGTTAGATGTCATTTGCATCAAATAGTTTAATAAAATGAATTAATTACTACAATAATTATTTAGAAACTATAAATTGCATAAAAAATAAAATTACTTCAAGATATAAGTTTACTACGATAATGTCACTTTATATTTAATTTTTCAAAATAATCTAAAAAAATCTTTGTTTCTTATTTTTCTTTGACTAAGAAATATAAACAATCGCCATCTATTCTTTAACAACAATCTCCAGACTCTTAAATCATAAAACAGATACTCTTGTTTGGTATAGTCGCATGTCTGCGCGGGGGATTAGGGTTTTAAGTGTTTAGTTTGGCGGGTTTTTATAATTATTATCGTTGACAAAAAAAGAATAAACAATAAATTGGTTTTCCAGTTTTTGTTGTATTTTTGTGTCAATTTCTTGAAATTCTAGATACTCTATAATTATTTTCATCTCTCATCTAAGATATAAAATCATTAACTCCATTTTTACGAAAGTTCATAATTCTGAAATTGGATATTTTCTATATAACTAGAATATGATGGTTTTGTTGAGTGAATTGAGTTGCGCTGTGTTAAATATTGGTTGAGTATCTTGATAAGAGCACAAAATTACAAGGCTAATGGGTTAATTTTGAAATTTTGAAATTTTCAAAAAGTTAGGTTGAATATGTTGAATAGTGACAAAAAACCTACATAACAGTAATTGAACAACCCACATAACAAAAGTACGTGAAAAACCTACATAGCAGTACGTAACAAAACCTACATCAAAGAAACAAACCTATATCAAATACAACAAACCTACATCAAAGAAAATAGACCTACATCAAAGATGATAAACCGCAATACAAACCGACAACAAAGACAATAAACCTACATCAAAAACAACAAACATACATCAAAGACAACAAACCTACATCAAAGAAAATAGACTTACATCAAAGACAACAAACCTACATTAAAAAATAGACCTACATCAAAGAC
>JAKUCM010009708.1:0-12185 GCA_023374145.1 Lepidium sativum | reverse complement strand
AAGATTGTTAACATTTATAATTGACTTTTAAGGAAACACGTGATTAATAATTAAGTAACCATGATATTTAGTCTAGTAATATATAATAATCACTAAAAATAAACATATTTGTACTATTAAAAATAAAATTCTATCGCCTATATTATATAGGGACCTAGTTACAAAACTGTCCAATTGTGGTTCAATATTAAAAAAAATAACCACAAATTTTGAATCTTGAAAATATAGACTGACTTAAGAACTCTATAAAAAGAGAACTTAAGAATCGTAGTGGATAGAGAGAAAGCAATACAATAAAGAAATAGAGAAGGAGAGTTCAATGGTGAGTTAACTTAATCCTTGAAATCAAACATCGATTAGGGTGTATAGTTCTCTCAAGGACGGAAGATTGTTTATTAGACTCTGTTTTCATCCTTTCACATCTCATTATCTACTTCCAATGTTCTTGAGTTCTAATACAAATTACAGACGTTTGATCCATGTATAGTCTAGTTAGAGAGATTTGGGGGAAAATGTATAAGCAAGTTCATAAATCTACTATGTTTATGCTATTCTATTTTTGATTATACGCTATTTCCCCATTCATCAAATGTACAAGACAAACTGTTGTATAATCATTTTACATCCAGGTCCATTGTGAGGCTCATCATCAGTTTTTGCCATAAATCATAGTAGTTGATTGAGGGTAAATAGAAAAATATTTTTTTTTCTGTATATACGAGTCACGAGCAGTGGCGGAGCCAGAACTTCGATCTATGGGGGTCAAAATTTTTTTTTTGAAAAACCATATAAATTTAATCTTAAAAAATGTCAATACAACTAGTTATATTAAAGACATACCTTACACTCACTCATATTCTGGAAAATTTGTATCACAATTTCATTGGTTACACTATCAAGTACCTGTTTTTCAACAGAACAAACTAGACAATCACTAAAAAATATATCTCCAATACGATTTCACAAACTAGTCTTCACGATATTGTAACTCTTTTATTTTCTTGTAATATTGAACTAAACAATTCGAATACAACATCAACTAAAAAAATGATTAGGAAGTAATGAATACAAAAATAGAATTAAAATAAACTTTGCCTTTTAAATATTCTTTGTGTCTATATTTAACACTTCAATCCTTCCTTATGCAACTTGAATATTAGCAAGCATAAATCAAATAATAAGTTCTTAGGAGAGATCAAATAATAGGTTATAAGTTTATTGATTTTTATGAACAAACATAAAATAGAAGAAGATGACCTAAAAGGAAAAAAATTAACAATTGATTAACTAGAGTTAAGTAATACATATGGACATACATTTAATTTGTATTGGGCTAATTAATTTTTAAGTATACTAAAATTATATTTGATGGATGTCAAGGGGTCAATTATCAAAAAAATTAACATATACAAATAAATTGTAAAAACTTTACGGGGGTCATATGACACCCCTCCGGCCTCAATGCCTCCGCTCTTGGTCACGAGAGCAGTCTTTGTGTATACTAGCAAGTTTTTCATTTTGTATTATTTGATTCCTAAAAGTATCTAGTTTTATATAATTTACAAATAAAGTAGATTCAGTCATTTTAAAAATTATGAAATGTCGTCACGTATTACAGTATTACGTATAAAGTATAGTCAAATAGTTAATAAACAAATCGCAAACAAAAATACAAAAAAAAATAACATGGTCATAATATTAGTATTTTTAAATGTCACTAGAACATGGCACAACTCATATATTAATACATACACAAAATAGTCTAACGAAAATATTGAAAAAATGAATAAAATTGTTAAAAACGAAATAAGTTTACAACTTTTTATATTAATAATTAGATAAACAAGATCCAATTCATTCTATAATTCTTTTTAAAATCTATTACTTACGATGAAAAAAAATGTCAAAACACAAATGAGAAAGTCATTTACAAAAACATCTCAACTTCGAGACTATTACAAAAGTCAAATTTCACCGCAAAATCTGCTTCTATTCATTAACGTGTAATGCATTGTTAAATTATTTAAAAATAAATATTAAAAAACAACATGGTCAGATTCAGAGGTCAGCTTCGTGACCAAGCCAAGATCTTTTGACAACTATTTTTTATACTTTCTCAATTCACAATATTAATATTTTGTAATTATCACAAGACATGGCACAACTCATACATAGAAGAAAAAAAATTATTATAAGAAAAAACATTTGAAAAAAATAAAAAATAATTCACCTCCAATCCCAAGCTTGTTGGCTACGCTTTTTAATTAAATTTAATTTAAAAAAATACATTTCTGACTAGACGTTTCCACGTGTTAACTAAACGCTTTCCCATTTCTAGACTTTTCATTCATTTCTCCAGCATTCTTGGCCTTTCTTATTCTTTCAACAGATCGAGTTTGAATCTAACAGTAGAATATGAGAAACTTCAGTTTCTTCGAGCGATTCTCTAAAGCTTTTCAGGATTATCCTTCTCTCACCAGGATTATCGTCGTTTCCACTATCAGGTTATCAATCTCCTACAATTCTTTGTAGACCTTTCAGAATTCTCTCGCTGTAATTTCGTTTGATTTTTTGTTTGAAGGAATTTCGTTGTACAGATGCTTATTCTCCAAACTGATGAACAGATTCGTTATGTTGTATTATTCACGCTACATCTGCTTCTTCTACATTCTGAAGAACGCTTTTGTTTTGATTAGGAAGAACGCTTTTTCATATTCGTAATGTATCTGATTCAATGAAACTCTGTATTCGTATTTCCGTTGATGCTTGAGATTCCTATACTACTTGTATGTTCTGGAACTTGTGCACACTTATCGGCTGATTTTGCGAAATTATTGACATGGTGAAATGATTGTCGATTTTTCGAGATCTCAGATTTGTGAAGCTTTCTCGGTTTTTTTTCTTTGTGATATGTGTCTATAGAATTGGTTTGGATTAGAGTTTACTGATGATGTATATACTGTACGTTGTTATAGTGGTGGTGGACTTATAGCCTATTCTGAGGCAAACGCATCCCATGGCACGAACGGTGTTATTACTCCTGTTGAAACTGGAACCAGGAAGAAGAAGGTGGTGCTGCTCGGAACTGGTTGGGCTGGAACTAGCTTCTTGAAGAATTTGAACAATTCTCAATATGAGGTTCAGATTATATCGCCTCGAAACTACTTTGCCTTCACCCCCTTGCTACCAAGTGTTACTTGTGGAACTGTTGAAGCTCGCAGCGTTGTTGAGCCTATTCGAAACATTGGAAGAAAGGTAAATGTGCTAGTGAATACGGCTAACTGGAAATGTAAAATTCTGCTAACTACACTTTTATATATCTATGAAAATGTATTATCTTAGTTAAACTGATATACAAATGGCACAACATTATAAACAGTTCGTTGATTTTTTGTTGCAGTAAATATGTAGGACCATCAGTATGAGACTTTCTTCTATTTATGAATTGCAATATTGTCTTTTCTTGAAAATTTTGCTAACGCACGCTCGTTTTCTTCCTTGACAAATAGAAGAATGTTGACACGTCTTACCTGGAGGCAGAATGTTTCAAAATTGATCCAGCAACCAAGAAAGTTTTCTGCCGATCCAAACAAGGCCTTAGTTCAAATGGGAAGAAAGAATTTTCTGTTGACTATGACTACCTTGTAATTGCTACTGGAGCTCAGTCTAACACCTTCAACATACCCGGAGTGGAGGGGAACTGTCATTTTCTGAAAGTAAGTTTTGTTGCTCCACTAGTTATTTTGTTTTGTAAGCAATGATAGTTTACCTATGAAAAATATATATTGACTGATCATTAGTATGGATGTCAACTGTCTGAGGCTTTAATTAGTTTCCATGACTGCTTGTAGGAGGTTGAAGATGCACAGAGGATTCGTAAAACTGTAGTTGATTCCTTTGAGAAGGCAAGTTTACCAGAACTAAGCGATGAAGAGAGGAAGAGAATCCTCCATTTTGTGGTTGTTGGTGGTGGGCCAACAGGTGTTGAATTTGCTGCTGAGCTGCACGATTTTGTTACTGAGGATCTAGTCAGTCTTTATCCTAGAGCCAAGGGCTCAGTGAAAATCACGCTTCTGGAGGCTGCAGACCACATTTTGACCATGTAAAATTTCTTGCCTCAAAACTTCTGAATCCTGAAAAATCTTTTAAGATCTATGCGTCCATAAAAACTTTGTATATTGATCCATGGGAATATTTTTTCACAGGTTTGACAAGAGAATCACTGAGTTTGCTGAAAACAAGTTTAGCAGAGATGGAATCGATGTGAAACTTGGCTCGATGGTGACTAAAGTAAATGAAAAAGATATATCTGCTAAAACCAAAAAAGGAGAGGTTTCCACAATTCCTTATGGAATGATTGTCTGGTCAACAGGAATTGGAACTCGTCCTGTGATAAAAGATTTTATGAAACAAATTGGTCAGGTACAATAATGTGCTTAGTATTTATAAAACTTACACAGTTACAAATCTTCAACATTTCCTAAAAACACGTTTCATGAACTTGCTCTCAGACGTTGTCATTGTGATTACAGGGTAATAGACGCGCTCTGGCAACCGACGAATGGCTTCGTGTTGAAGGATGTGACAATATATATGCTCTCGGTGATTGCGCAACAATTAACCAGCGTAAAGTCATGGTAACTAAAGCTTCTCTCTCTATCAAACTCTGGACTAATGCTTTTTATTACAAACCAAAAATGATCAATGGTATCAACTCATGTTGCAGGAGGATGTTTCTGCTATATTTAGCAAAGCAGACACAGACAAGTCAGGAACACTGACACTAAAAGAGTTTCAAGCAGCAATGGATGACATTTGTGTTAGGTACCCTCAAGTGGAGCTCTACTTAAAGAGCAAACGTATGGGTGGGATTGCAGATCTTCTAAAAGAAAATGACGATGGTGCCAAGAATAACATCGAATTGAATATCGAAGAATTCAAATCAGCTCTTTCTCAGGTTGACTCACAAGTGAAGTTTCTTCCAGCTACAGCACAGGTAATATAATTAGGTTGATGAAAACAAAACAAACAACACCACACATACACTCTTTGTTTTCTAGATTCTAATCAAAATGTGGTCATATGTTTGGAAAATAAAGGTTGCTGCACAACAAGGCACTTACTTAGCAAAATGCTTCGATCGAATGGAAGAATGTGAAAAGAACCCAGAAGGTCCAATAAGGATGAGAGGAGAAGGTCGTCACCGTTTCCGGCCCTTCAGGTCAGTCTTCTCTCCCAGAAATTCATGAATCAATCAATCAATAACCAAAGTGGTTTTGGTTTTGGTAATAAAATGGGTTTGAAACAAACAGGTATAGACATTTGGGACAATTTGCACCATTGGGAGGTGAACAAACAGCAGCACAACTTCCAGGAGATTGGGTTTCCATTGGACAGAGTAGCCAGTGGCTCTGGTATTCCGTCTATGCCAGGTACTCTATCAAACACAAGAGCATCAAATACTTTGATTTAAGCATTTGAAAACTGAATTGTGGTTGTGGAATCAAACAGTAAGCAAGTTAGTTGGCGTACGAGAGTGTTGGTGGTATCAGATTGGATGAGACGTTTCATCTTTGGTAGGGATTCAAGTAGCATCTGAGTTTTTCTTAAAACTCCTCTCAAATCCCAACAACAACATACATCTGAGTTAAGTTTCTCTCATCACCAAGAACATAAAGTTTTGATTTGATTTACTCTTTCTGTTTTAAAAAATACCAATTAACTGGAGTTTATACACTTGTAATAAGAGACCACAAGTAACGAGGAGGAGATTGCCTCTCGTTGGTTCGTTGCCAATCTCTACAACTTCACTCTGTTTTTGCACGTGGCATTTTTGCCTTTATTCTTCTTTTTCTTACCTTTTTACCATTTTTTTACAAACAAATGGAATTTTGTGTTTTCTTCTTCTTCTTCTTCTTCGCTAACGTGGATCTAAAGTAATATTGCTACTTTTAATATCGCGGATTACATTTAATTTAAATGTTTAAATTAGTAACACTATCGTAAAGAAGATTTGAATGATTATAACTACCCCTATGCATAAAAGCCGGGACAGGAAGACCTAATCTAAACTAAAAACAGGTATTTCAGTTTCGGTTTATGACAAATAATCGAATAGTTCTGAAATTTTACTATCTATAGTTTTCGGTTCACTTAATAACCGAGAACTGAAGTAACTATATAAGAACTGAATCTAACTTATACTACAAGTAATCATTCAAAGCAGACTGATTGTTTTTTTTTTATCATATTTCTTAGGGTGTTTGGTTACAAGTAAATCATTTGGAACCAAATTGATTGAGAATCAAATTATTTCGGATCTAATAAAGCCTACATCTCAAGCTCATTCAGAATTGAAATTGAAGAAAACTGAATCAATTCTAACCGAATTTTAGTTGGTACCTATATAGTCATCATGTTTCTAAAACCAAAAGAATTGGGATGGACCAAACTAAATAACTGAATGCGGAGAGCTAATCATAAATATAGATAAAAGAAATCTGAAGACATTTTGTAGAGAGTCATTTTGTTATGAAATTAAAATGGCTATAGACTAAAAAGTGTATGGTTAGTGAAAAACAGCATGAGTGCATTATGAATCATAGAAAAAGTAGAAACAATTGAAAAAACAGTAATGAGAGTAAAAGTATCAAGAAGACTCAACATCTGTGACACTTATAATATCAGCATAACCAACTTTCTTGCGAAGCCGGAGAACTAGATCGGCGGCGTCAACTCCTTCTCCAATCACCACCACTTTGTCTTTCTCTTCTCCTTCTATTCCCACAAATGTCACTCCTATTATATCAAAAGAGATTCAGCCACTTGCAATTCGCGATTTTATTTTCACAATGAGATTTTACAAATCAAAATCTAGTTTTATATAAATTTTTATTTATTTATTTAACTAATTAGGAGGTTTCAGGTGAAGTCTGCTTACTCGTGAGTAGAAACTCAACTACCTATTATCCCTCTCTGATATAGAGTGATCATGTGAATGTCAAAGGTCCACATATACATTCTATTAGAGAATAAGTTCAATACAAATCTACAAGCTTATGTTTACCAAGTTCTCATGTGATTAAGTTTTACCAAATTGTATAAATATATGTTATGAGAATTATTGTAAGGAGGGTCGTGCCTTCCTCCAAATGAAAAGGGAAATTGCCACATGCTTCTCAAGTTTTCTAAAATTTTAAGGCCACATTTTTTGTACATAAGTTTAATTTATTTAGGTAAAACAAATTTGGAAATTGCATTCAAGCAATTCTCCATCCTCAAGTTTATAAAGTCTAGTTTATTATCATTTTGATATTGGTGACAACCTAATGTTCTATAATCTTCTTATTTCCTTAAATCTAAATAAAGTTTTAACAAGCTGTTATCTATTTTCTATTTCAATTTAATAAGTTTGAATCTCTTTTGCTTGGATTTGTGAACACACAGGACCAACAACGCGTCTTGCTTATAATATTGGTTAGTTAATGAGACACTTACCATTGGTTTTGGCTACGATCTTGCGAGCTTCTGCACGACATTTTTCACACCTCATAGTTACAGATATCAAAAGCTTCTGCTCATGAAAATTCATTCCAAATGTTTCAATCTGCAACACTAATACGTTTATTCAATACATAATTTAATTAGACTTCTAATCTCTAACGTACCTTAGCCATTTTGCAGAACCTCTTAGGAGAGAAAATGAAGTTTTTTTTTCTTTATTTGGTTGAAGTGATTATAATTTACGCGTAAGGTAAACCAATATATAGACACATGTAATGCCTTGTCTCATAATCTTTTGGTTCATTTTGCTCAACACGCAATTGCATATTTGTGTAGTTTTAATAACCGTTTACTAAGATATTGCAGAGGAAAATTCATGTACCTGCTTCTTAATTAAGTTACAACTTTTTAAAAGTTGTCTTTTTCTAACATATAAATGTTGACATTTATTATGGACACTCTATAAGTATTAGCTTGACGTATAAGAAGGTCAACGAACAAGTCAATTATTTTATTTTAGGTTTCAAACGCGTTACATTTGGGTATTCATGATCGTAAGGACTGATCCTGAATTCGGAATCGGTCGTTTTTCAGAACAAATATATGTTTTTGGTCTTACAATTAGATCGACAAAACTCAATTTACAGTGAAACTCTTAATAATATTTTATAAAAATATATAATGTTGTGAAACCGATCGAATTTGGATGAAGAAAGCAACATATATGACAATCAGTCATTAACCAATTGATCAACCCAATTTTAAAAATAAGCAAAAAGTCTCGAAATCAATAAGTGTCCATCACCACCTAATTTGCAATTATATATTGTAAACAAAACTTTTGACAAAAGAAAATAACATTGTAAATAAAACTATAAACTAAAATAAAACTAAATCACTGAAAAGATAAAAAAACACTACATAACAAAATGAAATGAACATGTCAAGATACTAGTTTAAACAAAATCACATATCAATAATAAATTTTGATGAAGAGCCGAATTCTTTTCAGACTAATGGTTATAGTGATTCAGCTAATAATTATAACACCTAACGTTTGATTTTTCTCCTCTATCAATTTGGTACATTAAATAGAAATTTTAGGGGTTGAGTTTGTTGATAAAAAAATCGATGAAGAAAAAAAAAGAAACTAGTGATATAGCCATCCAATGGACCGTACTGAGAAATTGGCAATGAATCTATTTGATTGCAGAGTTATCCGGGTTCAACCTTCGGTTCATATGTTAACCGGGTTTTTATTAGATAAACCAAGTTTGTGATTTTTGTGATTGATCATGAATAGTACAATTTTGTCTCTTCACACGACACATTGCGATTATAATCAGTCTCATAGATCTAAACACACATACATACAATCTTTTGGTGTTAGGTCAAGTCTACTCCTCCTTGTTGCTGTGCAAGATATCTCTCTCTGCGTTGCTTCTGGTAAATTACAGAACACAAAAACACATTAAACATCATAATCACACTTTGCTCTAATAAGGACATGAAAAGAGTGGCATTGTGTCTCACCCATTCATCGATCACAAGTCCTTCTCCAATTGGCTTAGGACCAACAGTAGCCTCTGATGCTTTCTTCCGTGCTTCATCTGCTGCATCTGCTTCAGCTAATTGAGTCTTCAATTTCTCCATCATCTTTGATCAGAGAGATTGAGAGGTTAATGAATAGTCATATTTACAATTGTATGAAACAGTTAAATGATTCCGAATGAGATCACAAGTGATGGCAACAAGATGAAGAAGAAAGACTAACGGGGTTAGGATTTTCAGGATCCAAGAATACTACGCGCATTACTTGCTCCTCAGAGACATGATCTTTTTGCTCCTCAAACTACAACAACACAAGACCATCCAATACTTCTTAGAATCCATGATAAAAGTCTGACCAAACACTAACATCTTTTACATACCAGTTCAGGCATATAGTCCGTTGGGACTTTCAACTTCAGGCTCATGATTTTAAACTTAACACCACACTTTTGTTCCATCGGCTTCTCATTATTCTCAGGAGGCTCAACAAACTTGAATACTAATGAAATCAACAAGACAAAGAAACAGTCACTGTATCGAGGCCAATGTAAGAAATTCCCTGATATCAAGCAGATTTAGAGCAACATATATACAAGATAAAAGCAAATACCAGTTGCTATGATTTCTTCCCCAGGAGCAAGAATAGCACCAGCAGGACGCATGAAGCAACTCTTTGGTTCTGTTGTTTGAAACTGAAGAAACTAGGAGAATCAGCAGATAAAACCAATGAAAACAACTGTAATCGTAATGTTTTTGATCAAGAACAAACCTTAAAAGCTACATGTGACTTGCTCGTATTCTTAATCTTAATAGCGCTCCTGACTTGCTTCCCAGGCTCATCTTCAAACAAAGTTCATAAACTAAATCAGTAAAATCTTCATAACTAACTGTAGAATAGGTCCTGTGATCTGAAAATGAAGACTAATTCATAACAAATCTCATCCCAATTTTCCAAATTTTGAACAAGAAATATAGATATCAATAAAGAATGAATCTTCAAATTGACAAGACTAGAATTTTGGCCCACATAAAACATTCTCATAAAATATCTCAAAGTCTTTATTCAGTTCATAGTAAAGAATCATTTTTTACTGTAAAAAAATTCCCAGAAATAAGTCAATTACAAGTCAACATCATCATCTTCAATATCCAATATCATGATTCCCAAGATAAAAGCTACAATTCAATTGTTTTTCAGGAGAATCGAGAACAAAAAGCAAAGTCAACATCCAGTAGATTCGATAAGATGAAATTAGAATAGAAAACTCACAAGGGAAGTAAAGTTTTGACGAAGGATCAAGTTTCAGACGGCGTTTTGTTGGAAGCAATGATTTCGCAACCGATGACATCGAAGGAATCGTCGCGGCGGATTGATGATGGTTTTGACCCAATCCTTCGACGACAGGAGGTGCGTGATAACGAAAACGACGAGATTGATGAATGTAATTTTGATTGAGATGAGAAGATGATGATGCAGAGGAAGAAGTAGCCATAGAAGAAGAAGATGAAGAGGAGGTAGCTTGACTGTTTGAGTTTCGAAAAGGAAGCTTGAATAAACCCCAACGTCGACCATCGGAATCGGATTTTCCCTCCGTAAGAGCCATCGGAGATTCGGATTTAAGAGGTTAAAGGATTGAACTCGATTTAATGGATTGATTTCGCGTCCGGACTGGTTTTTTTGATTAAGCAAAAGTCATGCGAAGAAGAAGAAGAAGAAGAAGAAGAAGAAGAAGAAGGAAAAACGCGATGAAAATAGCGTTTACAAAAACCGCGTTGGATTTTTATAGGTTGTCACGTCTGTGAATTATAGAGGTAAAAAAACAGCTTAGTACACATGCTTTGTTTTATTTGGATTACTTTCTTAAAAACAATTATTTACATTTTTTGGCTGTGGTATTTTATACAATAACAGTAACTTTTTTTGAATTATTACATGGTTTACAAAAAATTTTATGGAACCACACAAAATTTTATAAAATCAAAATAAAAAATGTTTATGAATGAAAGTTTATTAAACTGAGTTTTTTCATAATAGATATAAATTATGACGAGATATATTATGAGATACTATATTATTTAGTCTATATTAAACTTTTGTGTTTGGTTTTAAAAAACCTACTAACCCGATAAATTTTTTTAAAATTATGGGTTTTCATAGATGTATTAGAGAAGAGGTACCGTATATAAATCCAAAAAATTAATTTTGATGAGTTTGAATCGGTAGAAAGTAATTGGAACACAAATAATGAAGAGATCCACAAAAAATGATATTAAATTTTTTTTAATAATCTTAGGGCATGTTTTTTTGTCCATCCTGATCTATCTGGATGAAGATGAAAATTATTGTTTTTAAATACAATTATTTGATTCATCCAAATGCAGCATCGGGATAATTTTGACAAAATCATTCAAAATTTTAGAAAATTTTGGATGAGTTTAAATGATGCATTCGAAGGAAGATGAATTTGTAAAAATAATTAAAAAACTAAAATACCCCTAAAATTAAAAGCAAGATTGAAAAAACTAGGGTCTTCTCGGCTTTCGGCTCTTGGTTCTCGACTCTTCTCCTCTCGGCTCTTCGGCGTTCTCTTCTCTTCTCTTTTTGGTTTTTCTCTTTTCTTTTTGATTCTTCTCTTCTCTTCTCTCGACGTTTCTCTTCTCGTCTTGACCATTGCCTTCGTTTGACCAATACAATTCTGTAACGATTTTGGTGTAAATAATATTTAAATCACAAAAAGACAATTTACAACAAACATATCTTTTAGTTATTTACTTACATATTACATCCAGCTAATTTACACAAATGTACAAAGAAACATAAGTTCATCCAAACGGATCATCTCGATGTAATTTTCGGATGAGAAAAAGAACATTATCCAAAAGCATTATCGAGATGCATTATCCAAACCGATAATCCAAATGAAACATTTGGATGGAAAAAAAAACAGACCCTTAATCCCTTCTTAGTCTTAGAATCTTTATAATATCTATCATATAATTTCAGTAATTTGTGGAAATTTTATTTTTTGGAATCAAGTATTTTCTATCCAAAATCTTTATAAAAAATAATATTTTTATAGAGGCGAAGAATCAAATTTATAGACAAACCTCTAACATTAGTTTTACAAAAA
>JAKUCM010009707.1:0-21260 GCA_023374145.1 Lepidium sativum | reverse complement strand
GTATCTGAAAATAATTTCAACACCATTTGGAATTCTATCAAGCCTTACTGGTAATGGTGTAGGCATAGGATAACATAAATCCATGTCTGCTTGAATCAAAATTTCTTTTGCATACTTGTGTTGATGTAAATATATTTCAGTTTCATGTTGTCCCACTTGAACTCCAAGAAAGTAGTGAAGAGAGCCGAGATCTTTCATGAAAAACTTAGAACTGAGGGCCTCAATGAGATGCTTAAACAGTTTTGTATTGCTTCCTATTAAGATTATATCATCAACATAGAGTAGTAAAACCAATGTTTCACCATGATGATTATAAACAAACATTGAAGGATCAGATGTACTGCAAGTGAATCCATACTGAATAAGAAATGTACTGAACTTATCAATCCATGTCGTGGGTGCTTGCTTAAGACCATAAATTGCTTTGTCAAACTTACACACATGCAATGGATATTGTGGATCTTCAAAACCAGCATGTTGAGTCATATATATCTCCTCATGAAGATCACCATGTAGAAATGCACACTTAACATCAAGCTGTGTTATAGACCAGTTTTTGTTGCTGCAACTCCAAGAACTATTCGGATTGTCGAGGTTCTGACCACTGGACCTGAAGGTTTCCAAGTAATCAACACCTTCTTCTTGATCATATCCCTTGACAACCAATCTAGCTTTGAACTTATCCGTCATTCCATCAGCCTTAAGCTTAACCCTGAATACCCATTTGCAGCCTAGTATGTGTTATCATTTGTTGCAGGAACCAAGTGCCAAGTGGAATTTTATGTTTGATCAAAAATCTCCTCAGTCATCTCATTCTTCCAGCAAGGATCTTTCAATGCGGTTTTAACAGTTTTTGGTTCTGTTTCTCTACTTAAAATTGTAAATAAAGTATACTTTGGATTTGGTTTCCTAATTTCAGACTTTGATCATGTTGCCATTTGATGAACATTTGTTGGAAGAGATGGTGCAGGTTGGTCATTGAGTTGTACTTCCAAATCTGCAAGTGCTGCATCATCATGGATTTGTGCTTCAAGTTTTGCAGCGTCTTGATGTTCTTCATGACTTTCTGAATCTTCTTGAAGCTCCATATCTTCCATATAAGATACATCATCTGCGTGATTCTCCATTTCTGATGGTAACTCTATATGATGTGCAACTATTTCTGATTGTACTTGTGCAAATTGTGCACTGTCTGATGTTAACACAGTCACAGAGTCTCGAGATGGAGATGGTAAGATAACTGGAGTTAAGATTGAATTATCCAAGTATGGTGATGAAGAAGTATCCACATTTCTTGATTCATTTGAATCCATTTGCCAAGCACGCAACAAAGAGGTTGTATATTGAGGCTGAAGACTCTTATACTTATCAAGAAATGGAAACTATGTTTCATCAAAGATAACATGACGATTGATATATATATACTTTACAAGTCGGTGGATAGAGACATTTGTATCCTTTGTATGCAGCACTGTAACCAAGAAAAACACATTGTAGTGACCTTGGTTCTAGTTTATAAGCAACATAAGGTCGGAGACAAGGATAGCAGGCACTTCCAAATACCCGCAGAGCTGAATAATTTGGTTTTTCTTGGTTCAAGGTTTCATAAGGGATCTCAAATTTTTGAGCAGCAGATGGCAGAAGATTAATGATATAAACTGCAGTATAGAATGCTTCTACCCAATACTTGAGTGGTACATGACTGTAAAACAACATAGCTAGACTGAGCTCCGCCAAATGCTTATGTTTACGTTCTGCAACACCATTTTGAGTTGGTGTATAGGGACATGAAATTATGTGTTTTATTCCACATTTTCTTAAATGAGTTGTAAACTGATTACTGATAAACTCTCCTCCTCCATCACTTTGGAAAGCTTTAATCTTCCTGTTAAACTGATTTTCAACTTGTCTTTGAAACATTAAGAAGACTCCATAGAAATCTGATTTTAATTTAAGTGGAAAGAACCAACTGTATCTTGAGAAATCATCCAAAAAGACCACATAGTATTTGAAGCCTTGTACATAAGAGACTGGAGAAGGACCCCAAAGATCATAATGGATTCTAGCTAATGGTTCATAAGTTACTAAATCTGACAAAGAAAAATGTAAGCTTAAGCTCTTCCCCATCTGACAAGGTCCACAAACAGAGGATATACTGCTCTTATTTATAGATATAGCCTTGTTGTTGTGTAGATGCTTGAAGAATATGTTGATTTACATGACCTAAGCGATGGTGCCAAATATGATCGTTAGTATGGTTTGTTGTCGAGATGAGTAGAAGGTCTTGAGATCTTGATTCTCCAGCATGTACAGCCCCTCACGTCTTGTTCCCTTGGTGAGTACTTTCTTTGTTTCCAAATCCAGAACATACACCTTATGAGCAACAAAGAAAACACCGCAAGGATAATCCTCACATAACTTAGAGACAAATAATAATGACTTCTGGACTGATGGACAAAGCAGAATGTCATTAAGAGGTAAGCTACATGTGGAAACAGAGAGATTAGTTGATCCAATGTGAGTTATAGGTAAGAAATTACCATCTGCAACCATTAAATTTTCAGTGTCGTGATAGGGAGTTGCACCAGAGTCTGGAAACTATTCTCTACCATAACTGTCTGATACTTGAAGAGCTGCTAAAGCTTGAGGAAGCTCATTAATTTGATAGTTGTTGTCAAATCTGCTCCAACACTTAAGAGCAGTGTGACCTGTTTTTCCACATATTTGACAGATAGGTCTGGAGTTATTGTTTTGTGATTGCTGTTAGGAGACTTGTTGAGGAAAACCTCTACCACGTGAAGAATATCCTCCTCTGTCTCTGTTACTACCATGATTTGAGTTTGAGCCGCGACCTCTGTTACTTGAGCTGTAGAAGCACTGATTTCCTTGTTCAACTTTTTGGCTCTGAAAAGCCATGTGAGGGCGAGATCTGAGTTGTTTTCTTCATAAGTTTGTAGCCTTGAGTCAAAGCTACTAACTTCAGATACCACATCATTAAAGGAGAGACTTGTGCTTTTGGACAAAGAGTGTTGAATGACTGCACAAACTGGATCATACTCACATCCAAGCCCAGTAAGGAAGTTGAAGATTTTCATAGATTCAACAACATGTTCACCAATATAGCTAAGTTAATCACACAGCTCGGAACTCTCTACAATATTCATGAATTTTTTTATCTTTCTTAGTCATGATTTGAAGCTTCCTTCTTAGCTAAAAGACTCGTGACAAAGAGGTTTTGTTGAAATTTTCAGCCAGAGAAATCCATCTCATGAGATGTAGCAAAACTAACTACATAACCAAGCACTTCTTTAGATAGAGTCCCAAATATCCAAGAACGTATGAGTTGATCTATGAATTCCCAGGCTTCAAACTTTGGGTTTGGGAATTTTGATATTGTATCTCCTTGACGAATATTGATAATGGCTGGAGGTTTGGCTTCTCTTCCAATGACGAAGCTCATGAGTTTCTGACTTGAAAGCAGAGACTCGATTTGTGGCTTCCCATAACAAATAGTTTTGATATGTTAACTTGATTGTAATTGAGCTTGTGATATGAACATGACTTGGGAAAGGATAAGGATCGAAAGTTGTCTCCATTATACTTGTTAAGGTTGTAAGCTCTGATACCATGAAAACAAAATGAGAATGCAAAACATAGAATGTATTCAAGCTTTGAATTAATTTCTTTCAAGTTAAGTTCAACGTATTACAATAAGAGTTTTATATAGACCTCCTTGAAACCTGAAATTATTACATCAAGAACAGCTGTCTCTTTATCATTACAATAAAGATATTGCAGAGGGTCAAAGCTGTATTGCAGAGAAAGAGAGAGAAAGAGACTTCTTGCAGAACCTTTTGAAGGAGACTTTACTTTCTATTGCAGGTTGTTGAATGTCATTGTCAAGTGAGTCTTTTTCTGTGAATTTACTTTGTTGACCAAATTCTTGATTGGTTGTGTTCAAAACGGATTTGTAATCACTTACTTTTAATCTTGCGTTGTTATATGTACTTCAGCTTTTTCCAATCTCTTATCATCTGATATAGCCTGTGTGACTCTTATTGTCTTTGGCTTTGCTCTTCATCATTAATAAATATTTTTCTTTCTTTCTTATGATATCTTATTTTCCTTTCTTGTTATTCAGTATCAGAAAAGGTTGGAGCCTATAGAATCACTCATGTAATTGAATACCAAGTATCACCACATGGCAATCTTAGCACCAATGTTTTTTGCTCCATTTAAGTATGATTAAATTTGTAAAATGTTGTGTACTCTTCTAATTAGTAATAAGAAAATGATTGAACTTGTAGTTTAAGGTCAGTTGAACAATGTGTGGATTCACATACTCTTGGATACATATATACAATATATATGGATTGGGTTATTGTTTTATGTATGTTTTGAGCAATGACAAACAACTAAATATTTATTACAACGGTAATAATATATGTTTATTGAACTAGAATATATATATAGCTAAATTTCGTTGTTCATATATGTAGTTGTTGTTCAAAATATTACAACGAAAATATATAGTTATAGAAAATATTCTTACAACACACGAAAAAGCTATAATAAAATATATTACAGCATTAAATACATGTTATGAATTTCTATGCAATAACTAAAAACTTACGCTATTACAAAGTGTAATATAATAGCATACAGAAAAACATTATTATAGTGTAATTCCAAAAGAAAAATAGTAATTAATCTTGAATCATGAAATTGGCTTTTAGCATCAAACCAACCAAGTGTACGTAAACACTTTTGGTAATATCGACGAGAGGAAATGTTTCAACAATATGAAGAACAAAATACAACCTCAGATTCAGGATATCGAAAGCTTGTCTTTTGTCAGCAAAGCACGAGACAAATCAGAGGTAAAACTATTTTCTACTTTGCATAAAATATGCTGATCATTTTGAAAATCATAACATCTTTTGATTTATATGGAGCTTTTGATACTTTAGACGTAAATCATTCATTCTAATTGACCAGCATTTGTTTTTAATGATCACATAGAAAACAAATTAGCTCCAATTAGTTTTATCTTTTATCATTTTGAAATCTCTTTCCATAAAATTTTATCTTACAATTTCTTATTGTTTTTTATTTTCTTTTTGTAATTCGAATCTCAAATCACAAAATTTACCAAAACAATTAACAAAAAGATGTCATAATATATAAAACTGAAGGTTTTAAGACCATTACATTGGAGAACTTTTCTCAAGATTTTTTGGAGAAAAAAAAATAAACAAAGTTTATAATTATTTTTTACAAATCACTAAAATTAATTATTTCCCGTTATCAAATTTTGATCTTAATACTAAAATTCAAACCAGATAAAAGTAATATACACTCAATTGGATTCTAAATCATGAATATTCTCAGCATGCTTTGAAGAAGTCGACTTAAAAATGCTGCCAATCTTGCGTCACCATTGTCTGCAGGAATTGCTCGAACTGGTGGTAGTGTTATGATATTATGTCCGTTTGGAATCAGTTCTTGTGGATGTGGTTGTCTCGGATTTACCATGTTGATCTCCGCCTGCATTAAATTTAGAGAAATCATTTAGAGAATGTTCTCCAATCCTGCATAATTGCTATCATACTTTCCAAAGACAATGGACCGGTAATGACTAATTAAGATTCAAACCAGATAAAAGTAATATACATTCAAGAAAGAGACATGCATATTCAAAATTATAATGATAATTTTAGTTCAAAGCGCTCTCAACTTTTCATTGTTGTTAAATAGTTTTCAATATAAATCATAGTTTTATGTTAACTTTACCATATTTGTTCCAATATTTATAAGAGATATGCGTACTAAAATTGCACGATATATTTATTTTTAAATTACACGATCTAATAGAAACTAAATGGAAATCTATTTTCAAACATTTTTATTTCTAGAAATAAATCTTCTAAGGTTTTAGAAATTTCTTGAAAATATTTAATATATATAATTTAGTATTTTTGGCAGAAAAAAATATATAATTTTAACTCTATAATTTAATAATAATGATTTTTACTCATACTCATTTTATTCTATAATGACTTTTTATTTGACTATAGACAAAAAAAAATGAAAACTTTTAGCCTTTCACAGTAACAATTTTTATTGCCAACTTGTGAAAATTTGTATGCATTATGACGGCAAAGCAGTTGATAACTATATATCATTTTAGATTTGAGTCAGCAATTAAGTTTATAGCCATCATTTTTGAACTTGTAACTGTAATTGGTACATTGGAAGTCCATATAATAAATTGGAAGTCCAATTAATAAATTGGATTTCGAAAAAAAAACAAATTGAATGCCTTACCAATTTAACATATTCATCATTTATCGAAAAATATATTCATATACACAAATTGAAAATTTTAATTTTTTTCTTTATTATATTTTTGAAATTTGTGATCGTATGCTAATTATCTCTTTATGATAGAAAATATATTTACAAGATTCATCAATCTTCTCAGACAAGATTCATCAAAGGTAAAACTTTTTTCTATTTTGCAGAAAATATGTTGATCATTTTGAAAATCATAACATCTTTTGATTTATATCGAGTATTTGATATGAGTATTTGATATTTTAGACGTAAATCCTTTCTTCTAATTGATCTAATTGACCAACATTTGCTTTTAATAATCACATAGAAAACAAATTAGCTCCAATTAGTTTTATCTTTTCGAAATCTCTTTTCATAAAGTTTTATCTTACGCTTTCTTATTTTTTTATTTTCTTTTTGTAATTCGAATCTCAAACCACAAAATTTCCCAAAAAAAATCAACAAATTGAGTGCCTTAATTTCCGATTTAAATCACAAATTAATAATAACTAATCATACAAAAAGATGTCATAATATATAAAAAGGTTTTAAACCATTATATTGGATAACTTTTCTCAATATTTTTTGGACAAAAAAAATATAAACAGAGTTTATAATTATTATTTTACAAATCACGAAAATTAATTATTTCCCGTTATCAAATTTGAACTTATTACTAAAATTCAAACCAGATAAAAGTAATATACACTCAATTGGATTTTAAATCATGAATATGGATTTGGTAATGAATAATTAATATTCAAACCAAATAAAAGTAATATACATTCAAAAAGAGACATGCATATTCAAAATTATAATCATAATTTTAGTTCAAAGCAGCTCTCATCTTTTCATTGTTGTTAAATAACTTTCAATTTAAATCACAGTTTTATGTTAACTAGACCAATTTTTTGTCAATATTTATAAGAGATATGCGTACTAAAATTGCACGATATATTTATTTTGAAATTGCACGATCCAATAGAAACTAAATGGAAAGCCATTTTCAAACATTTTATTTTCTAGAAATAGTACTTCTAAGTTTTTAGAAATTTATTGAAAATATTTAATATATGTAATTTAGTATTTCTGCCAAAAAAGTATATATACATTTTACTCTATAATTTAATAATAATGGTTTTTACTCATACACAAAGAAAGATTATGTTCATTTTATTATATAATGACTTATTATTTAACTATAGACAAAAAATGAAACTTTTAGCCTTTGATGATTAACATTTCTTATTGCTAACTTTCTAGAATTGGGATGCATTATGGTGGCAAAGCTAGGATTTAAGGTTGATGACTCTAGATCCTTATTTCAGTCATTAATTAAGTTTATAGCCATTTGTCTTTTTCTTTTGAATTCTAATTGTAATTGGTATATTGGGAGTCCAATTAATAAATTAGATTTCCAAAACAAAAAAAATTGAACACGTTACCAATTTAACATATTCACCATTTATTGAAAAATATATTTATATACGCATATTGAAAATTTTTAATTTTTTTTCTTTATTATATTTTTGAAATTTGGGATCATATGTTAATTATCTCTTTATGATTGAAAATAATTTTACAAGATTCATCAATTTTCAGAAACAAGAAGAAGAGAGTTTTACTTAACACTATCTTTATAGCATTTGATTTTTTGAGATAGAAGTTTTGATATGTTAGTACAATTTCCCAACAACAGATATTCAATATTATAAGCTAGACCTTTAATCGTTAATATCTTCAAATTGTTAATTTTCTAGAGTTTGGATTTGATCAAACTCAATTGTAGACGAAAAATTAACAAATTTAGCATTTGATTTAACATTTCTCATTGCTAGCTTTCTAGATTCTGGATACATTAACAATTTAACATATTTATCATTTATTAAAATATATATATATATATATATATATATATATATTTATATATGCATAATGAAATATTAAGTTTTTTTTCTTTACTATATTTTTGGATTTTGTGATCATATGTTAATTATCTTTTTACGATTGAAAATATTAATAGCTTTCTAGAGTGTGGAATTAATAAAATTTAGTTATAGTTATACACGCATGATAAAAAAATTTAAAAAAATTCTTTACTATATTTTTGGATTTTGTGATCATATGTTAATTATTTCATTACGATTGAAGATGTTTTTATAAGATTCAGCAATCTTCCTCAACAAGAATAAGAATAAGAGAGCTTCGATTAACACTAAGACCACATCCAACCCATGAAGAATTCCTAACAATAAATTAATAATATTTTTTATAAGAATTTTTAATTTTTATTTAAATTTAAATTTTTAAAAGTAAATGATCCAATAGAAAAATAATATTTGGTAAGAGATGGCACCCCCATTGGTTAGAAAATGGAGGGGTTCTTAATAATATTTTTAAAAAAAAATAGAAAAGTAACAAAAAGTAAGAAAGAGAGTGGAGAAGCGTCTATTAAAGAAGAGTTTTTAGAAGTATTTTTGTCACGTGTCCATTTTCTATTGGACATTATATTTTTAAAAAAAATTAATTAAAAAAAATATTGTTATTTTAATGCTAAGAGACTCACTTCCAATGGAGGTGGTCTTAAATCTCTTGATTAAGAACTCATCTTCTCTTTCTCTCTTACTTTTTTCTTCTTTTTTATTTAAATAATGTTAAGAAATGGAGTTAAGACCATCTCCATTGGTAGGATGGTTAATTAGAGGTTCTAAAATAATAAAATATTTTTATTTTTATAAGAATTTATTTTTATTTAAATTTAATAAAAAGTTAAAAATTGATCAATAACATAACATGTGGATGTGAGGGTTTCTTCTTTAAGAACTTGGGGTTTATCTTTTGTTGTTTTAAGAACCTCAATTCTACTTTCTCTTATTTTTTTCATTTTTTTATTTATTTTAATGTTTAAAAACTATAATAGCATCATCCAATTGAATGTGCTATAAGAGTCTCTCATTGGAGGTGCTCTAACTTTATTCCATTTGAATAAGAGAGCTCCCATACTATGACGGAGACCTTTAATCGTTAAGATTTTTTAGATCACTAACTTTATAGAGTTTGGATTTCTAGAGTTTGGATTTGATCAAATTTAACTATAGACGAGAAATTTTTTAGCCTTTGATCATTAAAATTTCCTATTGCTAGCTTCTTCTTTTTGTCACAGCTAACTGTCAATATTTTAATTAGAATATGGTGGATTGAAGTTCACCACATGATACCTACCTAAATTGGAGACAATTCAAATAAATCACATGTTTTTTGATTTATTAATTGCTTTCCAGATTTTGAATACATTAAAAATTTAACATATTCATCATTTATTGAAAAAAAAAAAAATATATATATATATATTCATGCATAATGAAAAAACAATATTTTGTTTATTATATTTCTGGATTTTGTGATCATATGTTAATTATTTCTTTATGATTGGAAATGTTTTTTTTTTACAAAATTATCGATCTTCTTAAGCAAAAAGAAGGGAGCTTTGCTTATCACAAATTCCTTCTATTTGATTTTTTTTTTTTGAGACAAAACTTTTAATATTGTAAGTGCAATTTATTTTCTAATTTTAAAAATATATTTATTGGTATCACTAATTTTTTACTTTTGATAATTTGTGTTTTTTTACAGGAGGTCTAGTCATTTACTGGATCAAAATAGATTATCTTATGTATCTAAGGTTTTGTGATATCACACTTTGTATGTAGTTATGAAGGTGGACATTTAAACCAACTCAAACTGAACAAACTGAATCAACTGTATTTAAACCGATTCGAACCAAACCAGAATTTACAGATGAATCATTTGGTTATATTTAGAGGAGGACAATATAATGATCAAAGAAGAAGAGTTTATCCGAAAAAGCCAAAAATGTGTAGTTTATAAGGTAAATATGATTTTCTCTTCTCTTCTTTTTTCATTACTTTCTTTCTCTCTTCTCCACTAACATTCTTATTCTTCTTCTTCGTTGATTCGATTGTGTTTTCTGAATTTGAATTCTGGAATTTAATCGATTGTTTCCCCTCACTGTAACTTCTCTTCAACAAATCCTTTACAAGCCATCGTCTCCACGACGACGATGATGATGATCCCGTCGATTTGCTCTTTTTCCAACTCCTCACCGTTCGTGATTTCTCCGGCGTCCATCGACGACAATACATTTCACTCGAGATTTCTTCCATTTCTTCTTCATCTGACGACGACGACGATGAATTCGACTGATCCGACAGTGAGGATTTTGCGGCGATGAGATTTTGACGGAAAATCGGAAACACCAAATCGCAATCTGATCGGAGAGTGACGAATTCGAATCCATCGTTGGATTCATCGGCAAATTCAAGTCGAACTCGCTCGGCGGTTTCAGAGATTCGATCAACGGTGCTATAACTGCTAAACGACGCTGTGCAATGATCTTCTTTCTCCATGATTCTCTCTCGCTCTTAAGCTTTCTCTGTAATGGCGTTTTGTCTTCTACGGTTTAGTTTTAACTTTTATATATAGGCGAAATTGTTGGCTCACAAAAACGGAAAAGGGCAGTTTGGTAAATAATTGGAATGGTAATGTATCATTATTATGAAACATATACTCTATTCGATTCAGAAGTTTAGGTGGTGACTTTATTAAATAATTAGAATTATATCTACGCTGCTATAATCTAAGATCTGATTGTTTTTTCAACTTATATTTATTTAAATTTCTAGCATCGTGTTTATATTTTGAATATTTTTTTTGAGATATTATTTTAGAAATATGATACCTGAACCAATATCACTAGAAATTAAAGTAACCAAACCCAACAAAATAATCGCAATAGATTCTAAATCTAGGTATTTGAAATCCGAACCAAATCCCAGTATGTACCATATCAAAAATCACATATATAAATCTATTAAATCTTTTTAAATTTTAATATAAAAAATATTTGAACCCGAACTCGATCTATATTGAACCGAATTATGTCTGAAAAATAATATAGATCTAAAATCAAAAGAACCAAAATACCATATTAGAGAAATCGAACTGGAAAAAAAATTCTAAAATTGGTCCTAAATATATGTATCCAGAAAACTAAATACAAACTTGAACCGGAACCGAATAAATAAATAAATTTGTATCCAATATATTTATATTAAATTTTAGCTTTTTAGAGTTTATTAAAAATAAAATATTGATTAATTTCAGATGTTATATAAAAATTTATAATAAAACCCACATGATTTTTTTACTTTTAAGCCCGTATAAATTTAGATTTCTTAAACCCGTGTTGATATTTTGCAATATTGTTTTAGAGGCCTAAAACCTGAACTAAAATTGATAAAAATAAAGGTACCGAATCCAAACCAAGGCTGGTAAAATATCTAAATGGATCTTACATGTATATACAAAAAAAAACTGAACTCAAACATAAACCGCAACCGAATAATTAACCGGAAATTATAACCGGTACATTTTTTTTGTTAAATTTTAATTTTTTAGATTTTTTTTAACAAACCTTACTTTATATTTATTTTTAAAGGTTGTTATAACTTTAAATTAATTTTATCCTAATGTTTATAACAACACTACGATAAAAACATTTCTGATTTAATATATAAGATACTACCTATTGGGTCTGATTATTGATTAACTACCATTTATATGTGATAAGTGATATTCCTATGTTTTTCACAAAATAAAAATATTAAACTTGAAACTAAATTTGTTTTTTTATAATATTTTGCATCCTCTAATTTATATATCAAATCACATTGTACATAATTTTAAAATATATTTTCTGAAACAACTATGAAAATCACATTTTCTGTTATTTTACTTTTACTCATTTATGATACAAGTGATTCATATCAAATTATAAATTATACACTATATATAGTCCACCGTCACACTACTATCACAATTTTAAATTCATAATAAAATAATATATCAATTTGAATATTTCGCGATACAAAATCAAAATGTTGGAGACTGTAAATTCTTCTTTTAAAATACACAAATGTTACATTGCAAATTATTTAAAATTTCTGTAGGACTAGTTTTATTTTTGATAAAATGTAAAGTTACAAAAAATAGTTAAGTGATGTTACATACATTTTTTGTGATAAATACTTAGGGAAGTGATTAATTGTTTAAGTGATGCAAAGAAGATTATTTTTTGTTTTTTTTTTCCCTATAATTTGTTTTGGTAAAGATTTAAATATCGTTCCTTGGGAACATCAGATATAATACTCATAGTACGTAATTGCTGACGAAGGAAAAAGACTCACGACTACAATTGCACACCAACTTATTTTCTTTAACAATAAATTTCTTCTCGAAAATGAAGGTTCGATTGCTTCAGTTTCTTAATATTACAGCATTATTTTTTGTTGGGCTTAATAAATTCAGAATTAATTGATTAAAATGATTGATTGCATCGACAAATCTTAAGGGCGAAGTTAATGAGATTTTTCATATTTAATGATGTCAAAATCAAATTAATTATCCAATAGAAAAGATTCATATATATAAGTGTAGTGTTGTAATATGATGTTTTTGTGACTTGTCCGTTGTATTTAAATCATCACTTAATGGGGTTTAGCATCAAATTTTGTAAACTCAAAAGTCTAACACTAAGCCAAAGATCGATCTAATGGTTCTAATCTATGACCTAAGACAAGATCATTATGTAGTATCATCAACTTCTTCACAAGACAGTTTTCTTGTTTTGTTTTGCAGAAACCGGAAATATCCTAAAATCCTGTGAAAGTCTCATGAAAATTCTAAACCAACAAAAGAACTTAAAGCCATAATCCTACGAAGATCACATCTTCCTCACTTTCTCCAACACATTTTCCATCTCATCAACAATTTTCACTTTAACTTCTTCAGTCATTCCACCTGCAGATTCATCAAGTATCATTGTCATCTCCTCCAGCTTTTTCTTCAAATATTCTATCTCCATTCTCGTCTCTGCAACTTCACCTTCAGTTTTCTTCTCTGCTGATTTCTCATTAGGATACTTGAGTCTGAATTTAACATTCTGATTAGAAGCAAAGGGGGAATTCTGTTGTGAGGATTCAAAGGCTTTTTCTCCATCAGCTACATTCAAGAACGCAACACATGCGTAGAATTTGTCGTAGCACATATCAGTTCTTTCTTTGTCCAAAGCTCCAAACTTTTCATATGTTTCAATCAGATCTTCCTTTTTAGGCAAACTCGAACCAGGACCAAATGTCACATAAAGTTCAGCTCCTGAGTGATCCTTCTCGGTTTCTTTCTTTTTAGACTTTTCTCTCTCGCTTCTTCTTTTCTGAACCCTTCACAGTCTCGTTTTTGGTTGCTTCTTTTTCAAGTTTAGCCTTCTTCACTTTTCTCTCTCTCTTGGTGGTCTCACTCGATTCTTTCCGGGTTTTTTCTTTCCCATCTGCTTCAGCTTGCGTCTTTAACTCAGGCTTCTTACGTTTTCTCTCTTTTTTGGATGTCTCACTCAACTTTTCCCGGGTTACTTCTTTTCCACCCGCTTGTTTCTTAGGCTTCTTACGTTTTCTCCCTTCCTTTGTTGACTCACTCGACTCTTTACGGGTTTCTACTGCTTCACCTGCTAGCTTTTTTGATACAGACTTCTCTTTCTTTGTTGTCTCATGCTTGTCAGTCTCGTTCTCTTCTTTTCCAATTTCCTCCGTCTCCTCTGCGTTCTGCTTCCTTTCTTGCTTCTCATCTTTTTTCTCTATCCCCTTAGTCTCAGGTTTGGCCGTCACAGTCACTTCTTCTTTTTCTTTATCCGAATTATCGTAACCCTCCAAAAACTTGTGATTCGCTCCATCATGATATGTGAAGCTTCTATAGATTGACATGAATTCTCTTACCATGTCTCTTGAACTAGAGTCTTTTGGATATTCTGTACCGAGAGCTGTTACACGAATTAGCTCCTGCATTTCATTTGGTGTAGCTCCCAACCTCAGAAAATCGACGGCATTACTAAGTTCCTTTGACAGTTCTTCTCGACCTAACCCATTATTGATCGATATGGTTCACAAGGATTATCCAATTTATCTCCTTCCACTGCCACAAGGCCATCACTAGCATCAGTCATTCTTTGCACTCCTACTTGCCTCTGATTTGAAACTTTAGAAGATTCAGATTCCAATTTGCTCTTTTTACTTCTTGTACGTGAAAAAATCTAACAAGTAATCAGGCGACAGATACTTGCTCTTCTTCCTCTCTCTCTTTGGTGTTGGTGTTGCGGTTTCACCATTTCCAACGTTCTTTTCAACACTAGAAGCATCAACCGTGACCCTTTTACGCAGTGAAGCTAGTGGAGTTGAATCGATATCTACTACTAGATTCAGAGTCTCATTTTTCTCTGTCTCTACTCTGTCTCCACCTCCATCATCATCCACATCCCTTTTCTTCCTCTTCCTCGATGTTTTGCCTTTGCTACTTTCTTCCACTTGCTTGTGACCAGCATCTTCTGTTGTAGAAACGTCTGTCTTCTTTCTCCGCCTCAATGTACTAGTGGTAACATTTTCAAGTTCACCATTAACTTCATCACTGCGTTTTGATTTCTTCCTACCTGACTTTACACATCCATCTACTGGTTCTGTCTCAAACCTTACCTTAGCAGACGACTCGTTTTCCAATATTTCAGCAATGCTCTTCTGCTTCCTTCTGTGGTGTAGCCTATGATCAGGAAACCCAGAACACTTCTCTAACGATCTCTGAAGAGACTCTTTAGCAACAAAACCAGGAGCTTTTTCTATGCTAGAACGTTTAGCACGCCATTTTGCCTCATCGTCATTGTCCCCGTCATCATCATCATCGTTGTTCTTGTCTTCAAGTCCCGGAACTGATTGAGGCTCATGATACTCAATCAAACCATATCCTCTTTTAGACTGATAAAATGCAGATACTTTCCTTTTCAATATCTCCAGTTCAAGCAAACAGCTAAAACTAACAGTCTCCGCAAAGCTTCTAACATGCTCAAGAATCTCTCCATGTTTTCCACACAGCAAAGTTGAAATCATTTCTCTTCTTACATTGCGCACCAAAACTCCTTCCTTAATCCCAGCATTGTCAGCTTCAGGACTATTCAAGTTATGATTTTTATCCTTTACACACTCACATATGAGTAAACGCTCAATGTGTCTACCCATTTCCTCCACCGCCTGTTCAACCGCACCTAGAAAGTTCCTCGAATTGCTTATCTTTGAACACTCTTTAAAATTCTCTGCAAACGGTTTCAGCTGCGAGGCACCGCACCAAGCAAATGTTCCATCTCCAAAATACGCCACAAGCAATTTCCCGTTCTGCTTTATCTTTAATGCCAAATCTGAAGCATCTGATGGATCATATATCTGACCTGGCCACCATGGATGATTCTTAATTTTGCCCCATACAAAATCTCCTACACAGTATCCATGCTCTTCTTCTTCTTCGTCTTCTTCGTCTTCTTCCTCTTCTTTTACTTCTTCTTCAACAATGGCCTTGTTACCAATCTCCTTTTCCACTTGAGGAATTTCCATATCACTGACATCTTGCTTCAATTTCAGCAACGACGAAACTCCATTCATCATACAATCTTCAATTACTCCAGATGCGATCAAATTCCCAGTCTCTACAACGTTTTCTTTCCTTTGTTCATCATCATTGGACTTTTTATCTCCGTTCTCAGCAACCCTAACACCGTTTTCCTGAACATCATCATCCTTTAGGGTTTTCCCCGCTGCTTCAATTTCTGAAGAACAAGTTTTAGCTTTTGCGTCTTCTCCGCTTCCCGAAACAACTCCCATTTCCATTTTTCTCGAGAAAATCAGAGAAAAATACTTTCTCGCCGGCTGTAAAAAAAAAAATCAGAAGACGACAAACTAAGGGAAAAAAATCAACCTACCTATTACACACAAAATCAATAACAATATCTCCAAAACAAAATTAAAAATTAGGGTTTTAAATCATATGCAAACCTAAAAATAACAAACAACAACAAAACTATCCAGAAGACCGAGCAACAAATTAATAGTCAATACCTGAAGAAACTAACAGATTTTGAGCTCCGAGAAAAACGAAAGCACAAAACTTTCGAGCAGCGAGTGAATCTTTAAATTTCTTGTCAGAAACCCAAAATAAAAAAAAGCCAAGCTTTCTCAGAATAAAATGAGAAAACTCATTTTCTAGGAGGCACTTGAAACGACACTAATATTTGCCGTTTTACAAATTGTTAATGTTCGCCGGAGATAAGCTGTGAATTCCGCCGTGGCAGTGCCGTGCCGGAGATTTTCACTTTCGTCTTGTGGATTCCGCCGTGACGGTTCCTTGCCGGAGATTTGGTTCGCAAAGATGTTGTCGCATCTTACAACTGGGCTCAATCCATTTCAACTTGTCTCTCTGAGAACCAATCATCTCAAGCTCTTATCTTGTACCATGGATTCGTCAGCTACTTCAATAGCTCGGAAATTTATCAAGGACTCGAATCTATCTAGAGATTTCAATCGAAAGATACAAATTGTAGACTATGCTCCATTAATCGAAAGCTTAAGCAAGAGAAGATTACCAGAGGTAGCTCATGAGATTTTTGTTCAAACGAAATCGAACAATTTGGTACCAAACTATAGAACCATTTCTGCTCTTATGCTTTGCTTTGCTGAAAATGGATTTGTTCTTCAAGCACGTTATGATTTGGGATGAAATGTTAAACAGCTCTTTTGTGCCTGATCTCTTTCTCATTTCAAAGCTTATATCTGCTTATGAGAAGATTAGTTGTTTTGATGAAGTTGCCAAAATCACCAGGGACATATCTGCAAGACATTTGAAGCTGCTTCCGGTTGTATATTCACTTGCTATATCTTGTTTTGGGAATAATGATCAATTGGAATTGATGGAAGAGACTCTAGAGGAGTCTGATTCAAAGGGAATCTCTTTAGATTCTAAGACTGTTAATGCAATTCTTAGATACTATTGTTTCTTTGGTACTTTAGAAAAGATGGAGCAGGCATATTGCAGACTTAAAAAGATTGGAATTGAGATAGAAGAAGAAGAGATTAGAGCTGTGTTGATAGCATACTTGAAACAAAGGAAGTTTTACAGGCTGCGTGAGTTTCTATCAGATGTTGGTCTTGCTAGAAGAAATCTAGGGAATATGTTATGGAATTCTGTATTACTATCATATGCAGCTGACTTTAAGATGAAAAGCTTGCAGAGAGAATTCATTGGCATGCTTGATGCAGGTTTCTCTCCTGATATTACTACCTTTAACATTCGTGCTCTGGCGTTTTCAAGGATGGCTCTTTTTTGGGATTTACATCTTACTCTTGAACATATGAAACGTTTGAACATTGTTCCGGATCTTGTGACTTTTGGATGTGTGGTTGATGCATACATGGATAGGCGACTAGCAAGGAATTTGGAGTTTGTATACAATCGAATGAACTTGGATGACTCTCCTGTTGTCTTGACTGATCCACTACGTTTGAAGTACTAGGAATAGGGGATTTTCATCGTAGTTCAGAAGCTATTTTGGAGTTCAGTCCACGGAAAACATGGACTTATAGAAAGCTCATTAAAGTTTATCTCAAGAAGAAGTTGCGAAGAGACCAAATCTTCTGGAATTACTAATCACAAGAAGAGAGTTAGACTTGAAATCCAATGGTACTCAACTATTTAGGAACTTATTTATTAAAAAAGTTCAACTGTATACTATTGGTTTTTGCAAAAAAATTAATACAAAAATAAAGAAAATATTATGAACTAAAGATTGCTTATTAAGAAATTGTGTCCCTGTGAAATGTTTAAGCTGAGCCTGCAACGATGTGATCAAGAAGGCTCGAACATACTCGATAAATTGGAGGATGAAGCAAATTTTTGGATTGGTCATGCCTTAAAGAGGAAACAAATAAGGAATAAGGACTTTTTCTTATCTCCTAATAAACCAATTGTTACTATTTGAACATGAGTCTTTAGATTTGCCCCTAGCCATTTAGTTCGAATTGATTTTTGTCCATTTTCGGGATGTTTTTTTGTTTTGGAAATGTAATAATTATATATTTACTTTTTTAAACATGTGAGTTCAATTAAACTCATAATTCCAGTTTTCAATGGGTTGTTCCTAATAGTTATTTCTAATCAAAGATTACTGAACATTCGAAAATTGTGAATACTTGTAACACAAGTAACCAAACACCCGAAATTAAAAATAACCAATCGGTTCTGTTCCAAATAATTATTTGTAACCGAAAATAACTATTTTGATATGGTTATTGTATATTCATATGGTTAATTTTTATTCTCAATTTTTAACCAAACCAGCCCAAACCAAAAACCATGAATACTAGTATTCTAAAACTATTTGATTACTTGATAGCTTCTGAAACTGAACCGAAATCGTTTAGTTTTCTTTTGTTTCTATTTTTAATGGCAAAGGCTACTTTAGATGCACCATCAATAGAATTTCAAAGAAAGAAAAAATTCCTTAATTATGATATTTCTTTTGGGATTTGGCAATAAGCTTGGGTCGAATAGTCATATCAAGCAATGAGCCTCGGTGTTAGTAGATCTGAATCATCTTTTGGTTCAAATTATTGTAAGCATAACAGATCAAGTAATGGGCCAAGCTGATGAAGTCACTCAAAACCCTGATCCAAGGCCCATTAATGAAACAGAGAGTGTTGCAGACTGTTTGCCATACTTTGATGGAAATCAGTAAATTTGGACCTCTCTTTATTGAAGACATTTAACTGTTTTATCTTTTGTTCTCTCGAATGTTCTTTGTCAATTATATAAGTTTTTTAACCTTAAACAATATTAATAGCAGAGTGGTTTTTGCAGTATTTGAACATATTTTCAGTTCTCTCGTTAAAATTCACAATTATATAATATCGTATAACAAAAATCTCACAAAATAGACTATTTTGCTTTATTTATTTTTATCCAAGAGTTTGATCGACAATATCTGATCGATCTATAACCCAAATTAACCCGTGAAATTCTGATTAACTAATCAATAGATATGACATTTAATTACGGACTTAGAAGAACTTAGACCTCTTAGCTTTATACGTAGGCAAATATTTTGATAATTTTCTTAACTTGAATATCTTAAGTGTTGTGTTAATTATACTTGAATTAAGACGTTCTGTTGGGACGATCAATGATCCTTTCACTCCAAGCCGAATTTTCTATGTTATAAATTGACTCTAAAATCAATTTGAATCAGTTGTACTAGATTTGTAATAGTCTAAGAAATGAAACTCAAATTCAAGCACGTTTTAAATAATACCCAACTGTTTGTTGTGAACGACCCACCATGTGATATGTTTTCTTTTATAATTCACATGGCTAAATCCACAATTTTCACACACAAAACATGTGGGCAATTTTCAATAAACTTGAATCCTTATATTTTCTACATTCATAAACTTCATATATATATATATTACCATTGAGGATGGTTCATGAAAAATATGATGTGCATGAGCATATACATGTTATACAATCTAAACACTACAAAATTTTGATAATCTATTCTCTTTGGACGTGAAGTCTTATATCAACGGTTCGTCTACTTTTATAAGTTTTATTTATTTATCTATTTTTCAGTTTCAAGTGTTTTGGTGTGATGAGATCATGAGAATATATGATCACTAAACTTTATACCTCTACTTTTATGATCCATTCAAATCCACATTTTGCAACTTAAATTATATCTATTTTTAAAATATGTATTAAGGATTAGACTTAGAACTAAGAGTGAAACCATAGCTACAATAGCAATTTGATTTTTTACTCATCTTTAATCAAGTCTCAACTAAAATGATTATATGAATAGAGAAACCAGTAAGATGATGTCTCCGTCATTACATATGTGAAATACTTTGTGTATATTCAAGGACAACATTATATTTAGTTTAATATATATGTATATATGTTTATATATATTATATAATATACAAGTGATGCCTAATTGGAAAAAAAAAACTTTATTGCTAAAGCAAAAAATTTGGTAAACCTGAAATAGATATGGTGAACTCACACCCCCTTACCAAACTTCTTGTCGTCCACGAATAATATTGTGTCACTCCCTAACCAAACTTCACAAAAACATTTATAATATAATTCTTTTAGATTAAATTACTCAAAGTATCATCAAATTTTATTTGTTCATGCTAAATCTCAAGTTATTATAGACGTTAGCTGCTATAATAGTTTGATATAAAAGGAAAATAGTCGATTTTTAATAATTTATTTCAACTAATTTTAAATTATTAATAACTATTGTATAAATATATTATTTAAATCAATCATTTCTCCGTCGTAAATAGTTGAAAATTTTCATGATTATATCAGTAATATATATATATATATATTTGGTAATCCATCAAATATTTTTGATGAATCTGTTAAAAATTTATCGAGAATTTTTATTGTCGAAGAATTTTTGACAGAATTTCCCGTTAAAAATTAGTGTTCTTCTTGAAATTTTTATACGCTCTGTTCATTTTACTCCAATAACAATGAGCAGAAAATACTTCCTATACTTCGTCTAACTTACATTTTCTTATAGATATATGAGATTTTGAAAGTTAGTTCAAGGAGTTAGGCTTATTCACGTTGCACGGCCATGCACAAAAATGGATGATAACAAAGAATAATATACGTGACCCATGTTATTTGACAATAAGTTGGATTAGGTTATACATGCTTATGAAGGATATATACACATCATGTGCCATGTTCTTTCATTCATTCACATGTAAAATTTACATGTATTTCCACCCAAAACAATCGATATCAAACTTGGGCTTACATATTTGTAGGGACCTTAGATAAATCTAGACATTATAAATTTCTTCAAATAAATCATTTGGTAACTCTTCTACAATCTTTAGCTTAATGTGGTTTATATATTTCACATTACTCTTTAACTAGCTTGTAGTATTTTCATTATTTTTTTT
>JAKUCM010009706.1:0-14579 GCA_023374145.1 Lepidium sativum | reverse complement strand
TTGGCTTGTCAATTGACACAAATTATTTAAGTGTACTACTTTCCAACTAATTTTTATAAGTGATGTAAATAACGGTTATATCAATTAATATTAAAGGAAAAAAAGAATAACACTATACATCTAACTTTTTGTAGGGATTTCTCTCAAGGTATATATGTATTTTAGTATGCATGTAGCTATATCTAAACTTGGAGCTGCAATACTATTGAATTGTTGTAACAGATCTTTTGAGTGGATCAATGGATTAAGGATGTGGGTAATTAAAATATCATGTCGAACCAATTAAAAATGAGATATCAAGAGCTCCAAAATATGGAGATTATATTGTATGAAGATAATAACACAAACAAAGAGACAACAAAAGAGAAGAGAATAGTTCTGAAGCGTAGATGTAGAGATTATAGAACAACCATTTCAAGGGAAATGATAAAGCAATACTTCTACTTGTCTAATGCTTTTGCTAGCATCGTCTTGTTAATGAGTACTATGTAACACTCCGCTCCCGATCTTGGTAGACGGCATGTTATTTCTTGGTCTTGCCAAAAAGAACTTCTTTTTGAAATTCTTCAATACAAAATTTTTTTAAATAACACTTCTAAAAAAGGATAAAATAAAAATAAAGAGGCGAGTACAATACTGATTGAGGAGATTCACTTATGCTCACTGAGACACAAATATCTATCTTATTTTATACAATGTTTATCATTATACACAAAAAACATACGATATAAAAACTTATATTTTTCAACAAGTTTGTACCAATCAGTCCTTTATTCTTTTAATCAAATCATTTATTGTTTTAATTAGTCATTTAATCAATCTTTTAATCAATTCTCTTTTAACCAATATTCTTTAATCAATCATTTAATCAATTTTGTAATCCATTCTTTTAATCAATTTTTTAATCAATCCCTTAGTCAATCTTTTAAGTTGATTATATTAACCAATGATACATCTTTTTGAGATGTTTCACAATCACACACTTAAATATATTTTTAATCAATCACATCAACTAATATTATTTTTACTCAATCACCAATTATCATAAATTAAGGATGCTAATTATACAAATTAAGGAATGCACACACCAAATTTCATTTGATTCCAAGTTAGCTTCTGGTAAGAATATAAGGTGATGACTCTCTAAGAGTGACTTAAAGAATCATTGTAGAGTAAATTGTAAGAGACTGAAGAGAAGAATAGATTTTCATTAGATATAAAATCCATAATTAATTCTAATACAACATAAGCATATATATAAGGTAAAAGAGTGAAGAGGGCTCTCCAAAAATATCCTAGGTGACCGTTGGCTGGGAAAGACCCGTTCGAGAAGGTGGTCCCGCGGGAGTAGGTCGCGTGTGGTCTTGCGGGTAGGTGACTGAAGTCGCAGGCGGCCTGGTGGTCCCGCCATTCCCTCAGAGGTCGCTTTTGTCGACCCGCGTCCCGAGATAACCAAGTACGAGGTCTCTCGGGAAGGTTGCATCCTTCATACAGAACGCGAGGCTTCCTGCGTCTTTGGGTCGACCCAATCCTGTTCTTGCTCGGCCCCATTATGTGAATTGAGGCCGAGACAATCCTTGATCCATCATCGACCCATTCCCGCGTCTGGCACTCGAGGCTTCCTTTCTCTTGCTCGGCCTAGTCCGTGTACTGAGGCCGAGTCCCCTCTTGGTCCAGTATTGGCCCATCCGTGGTCCGTACGAAATCTTCCTCTCGGTCCATTACCCAAGCTTCTCCAATCTTTTCCTGTGCACCTCAAGGCATCCTTTCTTCTTTGGATTACTTGCTCCACACTCTTCATATATATGACCAATACTCCCCCTCAAGCTTAACCATAATATTATGAAGGTTAAGCTTGGATATCTCATAGAACCCACCTCATTAAAAACCTTAGAGAGAAAACCTCTTGGGACAAAACTCTTCTAAGGGAAAAATAGTGTGAGCTTTATGAGAGAGGAGACATTTGATCATTCTTTTGGAAGATCCACAAGTCCTAATTTGGGATAAATGTGATCACAAACTTTTAGACTTGTGGCTTTGGTAAAAATATCCGCCAATTAGTCTTCACTTTTGGTGTAGCATGGAAGAGTAATTCCTTCTTCGATTTTCTCCCGGACTTTGTGACAATCAATCTCGATGTGTTTGGTCCTTTCATGAAACACGGAATTGGAGGCAATGTGGATTGCCGCTTTGTTGTCACAATGCATTGTGATTGGTGTTGATGATTCAATACCAAGATCCTTAAGGACTGCCTTTAGCCATGTGAGTTCACTTGTAAGTTTTCTTATAGCTCGGTATTCCGCCTCGGCACTTGAGCACGACACCACCTCTTTTTTTCTTAGTCTTCCATGTCACCATATTTCCTTCAATAAAAGTGCAATACCCGGTAGTCCACTTTCGGTCATTCTGATCATCGGCCCAATCTGCATCACAATATCCAACAATTTCGGTATAGTTGTTCTTTCCCATCCAAATGCCACGATCTTGACTTCCTCTTAAGTACCGGAGGATCCTTTTTATAATGCTCCAATGGTGCAATGTTGGGTTTTGCATATGTTGACTTACTTGATTCACCGCATAGCATATATCCGGTCTTGTGATTGTCAAGTAAATGATTTTTCCCACAAATCTTCGGTATTGAGGTGCATCCTTGTATGGTTCATCTTTTTTCTCCCCCTTTCGACTGACCTTGTAGCCATCCTCAAGTGGTGTATTAGCAACTTAGAACCTAAATCTCCTATTTCACCAAGTAAATCAAGAGTGTACTTTCGTTGAGAAAGAAATAGGCCCTCCGAAGAGCGACATACTTCAATCCGTAGAAAATACTTTAGTTCCTTAAGGTATTTAATATCAAATACACTCTTAAGATAAATCTTAGTGGGAGAAATACCGTCCTTGTCATTGCCGGTAATGATCAAGTCATCCACGTAGATAAGAACCACGATGAACCCATTCGGGCCATTGGAGACAAAGAGTGTATGGTCCGATTCCGATCTGTGAAAGACACGATCTCGAAGGGTAAAGCTTAGCTTATGGTACCAAGCCCGAGGAGATTGCTTAAGTCCATAGATGGTTTTCCGAAGACGGAGTACTTGCCCGGGTCTTACTATACCTTCTAGGCCGGGAGGTGGATACATATATACTTCATCCTCAAGTTCTCCTTGCAAGAATGCATTCTTGACATCCATTTGCCATAGCTCCCAATCTAGATTCGTAGCCAAGGAAAGAACCACTCTTACCGTATGAAGTTTTGCAACGGGTGCAAATGTGTCGGTATAGTCTTGTCCATAGGTTTGTGTGAAACCTCTTGCCACTAGGCGACATTTGTAGCGTTCAATACTCCCATCACTTTTGTACTTGATGGTGAATATCCATCGAGAGGTGACAGCTCGTTTTCCCAATGGTAGTTCTGCCGGATCCCAAATATGGTTCTTTTCCATCGCCTTGCACTCATCCGCAATTGCATCTCTCCATTCTTTACGTGTTTTGGCCTCATCATAGCTCTTCAGAATCTGTTCAAGCTCAAGTTTTCCAAGAAACACTTTATGATGAGAGGAAACAAGGTCAAGAGAATATACCATTTGGGTAGGATGTGCCTCGGATCTCGTATTGTATCAAAAACGAGATTTTATCCATTGTGAAGAGTCTTTGCGTGGACGAGTACTACGCCTTAGTGGGATTGCCGGGTGATTACTCGGACTAGGAGGTTGAGCCATATTTTCTTCCGGAGAGGGACGAGGGGATGATGGTTCCTCAATATCTTCGGAAATATACATTGTTGGCTCACCGTTATCAAGTTCAACGTCAACTTTTTGGGTGCGGAAGTAATGTTACTTGCTTGTTGTAGAAGCATGCGAAGACTCTCGTTCTTATCTTGAGACGTGTTAGAGAGATCCTTGAGTTCGTTCTAATTTGTCTTCTCAAAGTAGCCTTTATCTTCTACAAATTTTACATCCCGAGAGACATAGAGGTGTTCGGTTGTTGGATCGAAACACTTGTAGCCTTTTTGTGTTGTTGAGTATCCAAGGAACATGCATCTTGTGCTTTTGGCATCAAGTTTATTGCGTAGTTCTCCTGGAATTAAGACATAACACACACATCCAAATACTCTTAAGTGTTCAATAAAGGGTTTTGTGCCATTAAGTACCTCATATGGTGACACGTCTTGTAGGATTTTTGTTGAAAGGCGATTGATGAGATAGCATGCCATTCATACCGCATCTCCCCAATATCTTTTAGGAACCTTCATATGGTACATCATGGACCTTGAAATGTCCATTAGATGTCGGTTTTTCCTTTCCGCCACACCATTTTGTTGTGGAGTGTGTGGACAACTTGTTTGGTGAATTATGCCACTTTTGTTCAAGTGATCTTTAAACTTGGTGCTTGTATATTCGCCTCCATTATCCGATCTAAGTACCTTTATTTTGCAATTGAATTGGTTAGTTACATAATTTTGAAAATTAATGAAGGCATCAAAAACTCGATCATTAGAGGCCATTAAGGTAACCCACGTATATTTTGACTTTTCATCAATGAAAGTCACAAAATATTTTAGGTTGTCTCTAGAGGAACAAGGAGATGTCCAAACATCTGAGTGAATTAAATCAAAACAATTTGCATAAAGAGTATTAAATTCGGAAAAATAGACTTGCAATATTTTCCTAAAATACAAGCCTCACATTTACTATGATCAAAAGAGTTTTTAGGCAAAATTAACTTTAGGGCTCTAGAATGGGGATGGCCCAATCTAGCATGCCACACGGAATTAAAACATGAACCAATACTAGAGTCTAAATTGCTAACGGAGACGTAATGTAAATCACTTGGAATTGATTTTCCTTCTAGTACATATAACCCATCTTTGGTCTTTCCTCCTCCAAGTGTTTTTCCACTCTCAATATCCTGAAATTGTACAAGGTTAGGACCGAATATAGAATAACAATTTAAGTCGGAAGTGGTTTTCTTAACCGATAGGAGACTAGATGTGAATTTTGGCATATAAAAACGCTTTTGTTCTCTTATTAAATACTTCTATATCTCCTATTCAATTGATTGGGACTTTTTCACCAGTAGCCACAATAACATTTCCTATAGTTGGTTGTATATTCTTAATCATCCTAGGATTGCTTATCATGTGGTGTGAAGCACCGAAATCAATAACTAAGGAATTAGAATTTGTTGAAGTTTTAGAGAGATTAGAGATACCGGAATACTTTAAGTTGGCAATTGCTTGGATAATCTCATCAAGATCCGACCTCACAATTTCACCATGGGATTTTGCACTCATCGCCATAGCTCCTCCTCCAATTTTAGAGTTGCCCGTCGGTTCTTCTTCCACAACGTTTTCTTGTGCTATATTTGCCCTTTGTTCCTTCCATTTGTTTGGTTTGAGATGGGGGTTAAGGATCCAGCATTTTTTCCTTGTATGACCTTTCTTTTTGCAATGCTCACACACTATACTCCTTTTATCTTCTTTTTTATATGTTACCTTGTGAGCGGTGATTAAATCCTTCTTGCTATTAGTAAGTCCAATGTTTCCTTGCTCCCTTTGCACTTGTGCACACACTTCATCCACCGTTGGAAGCTTCTTTTCCCTTAGTATAGACTTGACAAGGTCATTGTAGCACGGATGTAAGCCCCCGAGTAGCCTAAATACTTTGTCTTGTTCCTTTCTCTCATTTTGTACAAGAGGATCCATTGTACTTGGTCTCAACATCTCAAGCTCCGCCCAAAGATTTCTTAGCTTCCCAAAGTAATCTTCAAACTCCATTTCTTCTTGGCTTAGAGTGTTAAGAGCACTTTTTACTTCAAATACCCTAGTGAGATTGGAGACATTTGTATATACCCTCTTGAGAGTATCCCAAACTTCTTTGGCGGTTTCACAAAAGAGATAGGATTCAAGGAGATGAGGATCAAGAGAGATGGTTATGATAGCCATTACCGTTTGGTCTTCTTGAAACCATTTATCTTGATCAACCATCACCAAGTCGGAGGTGCTCTCCTTTCCTTTCCCTTTATCGGCGGCATTTACGACTTTTTCTTTTGGTGGCTCTATATGACACCATAGCCCACGACTACACAAGATCATCCTTGCAGTTCTTGACCATACCATATAGTTAGGCCCCATAAGAGTTACTGGTATGCATGCCCCTTTGTCGGTTTACAAGATTTTCGGTTTTGGAGAGAATTTTTGAGAATTTTTTAGAATAAAAGATTAATGAACCAAGAATAGAATAAGATTAGGATATTTTTTGCTCTGATACCATGTAAGAATATAAGGTGATGACTCTCTAAGAGTGACTTAAAGAATCATTGTAGAGTAAATTGTAAGAGAATGAAGAGAAGAATAGATTTTCATTAGATTAAAAATCCATAATTACTTGCGCCTCAAGGCATCCTTTCTTCTTTGGATTACTTGCTCCACACTCTTCATATATATGACCAATAGCTTCCACCTCCGTTTCTCCATTATATTCTACATCGTCAGATCAGATGATGGTTATGGTTTCTTTTCTTGAGGTTTTTTTAGGGATCAACTTTATAGATATATATACACACATATACCTAGGGGTTTTCTACTTACTGGACCTAATGGTCCGGGTCTGACATGCTCAAGCTTGGATCGAGTGAGATCTAACCCTTTAATGACTTAGGTTTGGTACTATATGAATCGTGTAAGATGAAGATGAAGTGATGGAGTTATATCTTGTTTATTCTCTATTGGTTATCATTATCTTCAAGGATCCATTCTAACTATTATTATGGTTTCTGTTTTGATTTTTTTTTGGTTTTGCTAGTTATGAAATTTGTCTACAAAATTAAGGTTCAAATGCAAAATTTAACTGATTATTTACTAGTTATATATATGATACAGTGACAGTTATATACCCATATATACGTCTTAAACGAATAGAAAGATCTTCATGATTGATTAACAAAACAAAGAACAAAAAACATTCATAATTAATTTTGAAAAATGGGAAGATTTTGGAAAATGACAACAAGCAAAGATGAAGAGATGTGATAGGGAACCTAACTATACTTGTGATATAAACTTAGTATTGTGATATACTTGTTTGGGTAAGTTCCATTCATCTAGCAATTATTTTGTTTTTTGTTATTGATTTTTGTTTTAATTTTGGTTTTCTAATACGAAATTGGTCTAAGGAATTTTAAGATTCAAATGAAATTTTTGTAGCGGATTATTAATAAGATTCGAAGCAAAACCAAAATCGGTAACCTCTGACGATAATCTTGACGGTCGATGGCGTTGTCAGAACTGAAATATCGACTAACACAGTGCTTAAAAGAGATAAATGACACATGCATGATGGATGGGATGATGATGAATAATTGGTTAAAGGAGTTTACACGCATTATGTTTGAGGTTGATTTTCCTTGATTGATTCTGGATGAGATTGAGAGAATGTGTCAGGAGAATATCAATCTTAATCTTCCTAGCCACATCGAAAAGAGTGAAAAATCTACATGGTAAGGATCCTATGTATTAGATTTCTTGATTGTTGTAATCCTTAAGGGTTTGATTTCACGATTCAATTCCGCTTTAGATAATCAAATATGAGCTCTTAAGTAGGCTAAATCCGGTTAAATCTGCACTCATTCAAGGCAAATGTGAACCTAGCATAGTGATGTTCATCAGGTTACTCTTTTGTTTTGATTCTTGGTTCTTTTGTTAAATCAAGTAATATGGTTCAACGGAAAAAGCTCCAGATTAGCCAGAAATGTTTCTCTGAAGATGGCTCAACGGGTCTATGGGTCAATGGTATAATGTAAAGAATTGTATTGATTATAGAATAGTGTTACAAGTGTTTATTTACAAGGTTTAGAGAATCAACATATAAATGTAGAATATATGATTGCGCTGTATTATAGGGATATGATTAGGAAATCATATCAATCATATATTGTGTCTATTATGCCCCCTCAAGATGGATGGAGGTAAGTCACTCCAATCTTGCTTACGAGGCTGTGAAATTGCGCTCTTGGAAGTGGCTTTGTTAGTACATCTGCGAGTTGATCCTTGGTAGGGACATGGGATACTCTTAGACCACCGTTTTGAACTTGTTGGCGGATGTAGTGGTAGTAAAGTGCTACATGTTTCATACGGGAGTGAAAAACTGGGTTAGCATATAAGTACGTAGCACCCGCGTTGTCACAGTATATGACTGGTGGTGCTGTTATTGTAATGCCGAGTTCTCCTAGGAGAGATTTAATCCAACTGACTTCCGCAGCAGTATTTGCTATTGCTATGTACTCGACTCTGTCGATGATCTAGCAACCGTATTTTGTTTACGAGTGGACCATGAGATAGGTTTGATTGCCAATGTATACCACATAGGCATTTGTTGAGACAAAATCATCCTGATCCCCTGCCCAATCTGCATCTGAGAATGCATGTAAACTGAGTGTGTTATGACTTGATAGAAAACTACCGTGAGACATTGTGCCTACCAAATACCGTAAGACTCGTTTCACGGCTTGCAGATGTTCGGTGGTTGGGAGGTGCATAAATTATGAGAGACAGTTGACTGTAAATGAGATGTCAGGTCTTGTAAATGACAAATATTGGAGACTGCCGACTAGTGTCCTGTATTCTGTACCATATGGTAAAGGTGTTCCACCATGTAGTGTGAGTTTCAGTGATGTTGCCATAGGCGTGGCCATCGGCTTAGCATCAGTCATATTAGCTTTGAGGAGTAGGTCTGAGATGTATTTTCGTTGATGCATATGTAAGCCATGACGTGCTCTCTGTATTTCAATACCAAAAAATAAGACAGTTCACCAAGATCTTTGACCGAGAATCGGATGGAAAAGTCAGTGATGATTTTCTCCAATAGGTGTGTGTCATTTCCTGTAACCACAATGTCATCTACATATATGAGTATATAGATGATCGAGGTACCTTGGCGGAAGATGAACAGAGAGGCGTCAGGTAGAGAATTATCAAACCCAACTCGCAGCAGGTAAGATTTAAGTTCACAATACAAGGCACGTGCTGCCTGTTTCAAGCCATATAAGGCTTTGCAGAGATGGCAAACATGAGTAGGCCTGTCGGGATCCACAAATCCTTGTGGTTGTGGCATGTAAACATCTTCAGTAAGACTGCCTTGTAGGAAAGCGTTATTGACATCTAATTGTTGAATCCGCCATTCTTTTGACACAGCCAAACCAAGCACGATGCGTAGAGTCGTTGTTTTGATCACAGGACTGAATGTTTCTGTGTAATCCAGCCCTGTTTTCTGATTGTATCCTTTTGCGACAAGTCTTGCTTTAAAGCGATCAATTGATCCATCTGCAAGGCGCTTAATTGTAAAAATCCAGCGATTACCTACCAGATTTTGGTCTGTGGTTGGTGGAACAAGATCCCAACTCCCATTTCGAACATGTGCATCGTATTCACTACTCATTGCATGTCTCCATCTTTCATCTTTTAATGCTTATGTCACGTTTCTCGGCTCACAGTAATCTTTGGGCGTGATTGAAGTTTGGAGTGTGTACTTGGGATTGAGTTTTGAGATGCCGGGTTTAGATCGAGTGTTCATCGTGTGTTGGTTGATGTTCTGTTGAGGTGGTGGTTCTGTCGCATTTACGATTTCAGTTTCCGGTGGAGACAATAAAGATGGCGGTTCCGTTGTGGTTGTGGGCATCTTTGGGTTTGGGCCAGAGTGGTGGTTCATGTTTTGGGCTGAATCTGTTTGTTGGGCTTGATTTATATGTTGTTGGGTTTCTGGTTGCGTGGTTAGGTTTTGTGTGTGGTGGGCCGAGGTATGTTCTTGGTCTTGGGCCAAAAGTGTTGTTGCTGGGCTTGAATCTCCTGCAAAAACGAGAGAGTCACGGGGGTTACTTGTTACACGTCAATGGCTGACTAACAGATCGGCGGTGGAATTGTTGTCTGCAATATCTTGTGGCGAAGTGTCCAATCTCGGGGACGCCGTTGGTAATGGGAGAGCGATGAGTGGCGCAGTGGGTGTCGCGGTTTGTGATGAAAATTTTGATGCTTCTGGAAGTGGGTTGTTATCGGTAAATGGAAAGTGTTCTTCATCAAATCGGACATGGCGGGAGGTGTATATCCTTACAGTGGTGGGTTCTAGAAAAAAATATGCACTTTAGGTCAATGAATATTCGAGCTTATGTTGTGTGTATGGTTTAAGACAAGGATAACAGAGACTTCCAAAAATCTGAAGCTTAAAGTAGTTAGGGTCTTTATTGAACAATATCTGGTATGGCGATTTCATATAGAGTTGCGGTGAAGGGAGTCGATTTATGAGGTAAATGGATGTGGCGAACGCATATGGCCAGTATGTGTTGGGAACACTGGATCGGCTGAGCAAGGAGAGACTTGTTTCTACAATCTGTCTATGACGTCGCTCTGCAATCCCGTTGTGTTCGGGTGTGTGTGGTGGAGTTGTGATGTGAGTGATGCCGGCCGTGGAGAGAAAATCACGAAGAGCTATGTATTCTCCTCCATTGTCGGAGAAGAATGCTCCTATTTTTGTCTGAAAATTGTTTTCGGTAAGGGCTGTCAATCTGATGAAGGTTTCTTTCACATCAGACTTGCGTCGGAGGGGATAAAACCAAAGGTATCTGCTGTAGTGATCAACTATGAGGAGGTAATATTTGTGGTTGTCAATAGAGGTGATGGAAGATGTCCAGACATCAGAAAAAAGAATTTGGAGAGGATGAGTGTTGGTAATGGTTGTGTTGGTGAATGGTAATTTCTAACTTTTATTGATAAAGCAACCATTGCAAGATAGGGTTTTTGATAATGAAGAGTTGGAAACTGGGAGAGAGAACTGAGACAAGATAGAATTTAAAATAAGCTGGGATGGATGCCCAAGGCGTGAGTGCCAACCCATATGTGAGGTTTTGAGCTGTGGAGGAGAGGAGAAGAAGGCTGCTGGTTGACTGGAATTTGCTGGCCACTCATACAGCTCACCATTAGCATGACCTTGGAGTAACCGGGCCCCCGAGGGAAGATCCTTCACCTGAAAATATTGAGGAAATAATTCAATTGACACTCTGTTAGTATTACATAAACTGTAAACAAATAACAGATTTTTCTTGATTTCAGTGACATAAAGGATGTTTGATAGTGTGAGGGATTTGGTGGGAGTGGGTAGGGAGGTTGAAGCAGTTCGAGTAATTGAGGCTGTGGAGCCGTTTCCAAGGATAATATCATCTCCACCAGCATATGGTTGATGAAATGAGAGATTGTGTAAGTCTGAGGTAATGTGGTGCGTTGCACCAGAGTCTACCACCCATGGAGTTAATGGTGTGTTGGTGACTGCAAGGTTGGCTCGAGGGGTCCACATTTGTTATGGGGAGGATTTTTGATTAAATTGAGGCATAATATTGTGAGATTGGAACTGCAGACATCGTCTTGCGAAGTGTCCTTGTGTACCACATAATTGACAGCGACCTAGGTAAGGTCTGTGTCCTCTGTTATCGTTGTATCTTTGTGGATTTTGCGGACCTTTGTTGTCATTGAACCTTGGCTGGTTTTGAGAGTGAGTGTTTGTGTTGTTGGTGCGCTGCTGGTTTTTGTAATTGATGTTGCCTCCTGTTTTGTCTTTATTAGTAACGTAGTTAGCTGAAACAGGGAACAATGGTGGCGGTGTTGCAGAGATAAGTTTCGCCTCATGGTTGCGAAGCTTCTCATGTATTTTTGTGATGCTTGGCGGGACTTCTCTGCCTTCAATCTGGTCCGCAACAGTCTTGTATTCCTCAGGTAAGCCTTCAAGAATCTGTTCGATCTGGTCTTCATGATCCACTAGCTTGCCAAGAAGTGCTAGTTGATCAAACCTTGCAACCACTCCTTGTATGTATTCATCGATGCTCCAAGTGCCTTTTGACCATTTTTTGAGTTGATACTTAAGTTGTTTGATATGTCCTCTACTTGGCATGGCATATAGAGTGTGCATTTTTGTCTAGATCTGAGCCGTTGTAATGGCCTAAGCGAGTAGTGGTTGTATAGGATCCGAGATAGCACCAAGGAGACCACTGAAAATCAGTTGGTCTTGTCTTTTCCAGAGAGTGAAGTCTGGATTTGTTCTCTCACCTTCGGTGTTGGAGAGAGTAGGTTCTGGTGTGATTGCGGTTTCGTCAAGAAAATGAGCAAGCGCGTAGCCTTGGAGTAAGGAACGGATCTGGCGACTCCAGGTAATGTAGTTAGTGTTTGTGAGTTTTGATACGTTTGTCATACTGATATTGAGTAGGGTGGTATTGCTCACAGTTGTGTCGTTGGTGATAGGAGTCACAGAGGAGGGGGATTGAACGTGAGACATGATTATAGAGGAAGAACAAAAATGTTTTAGGTCTTTAGAGAATTAAGGCTCTGATACCATATAATGTAAAGAATTGTATTGATTATAGAATAGTGTTACAAGTGTTTATATACAAGGTTTAGAGAATCAACATATAAATGTAGAATATACGATTGGGCTGTATTATAGGGATATGATTAGGAAATCATATCAATCATATATTGTGTCTATTAAATGGTCCATGAGTGCAACTAGTCCCAGGGCTAGGGGAGTTATGTATATATCTTTGATACCGCGAACGGATATGATTTTTTTAGAGGTACTTGAACCTAGTACAAACATATATTGGGGAAAAATCAAAATGGATGTTGGTTATCTATGCAAAATTTTATTTTTCAGTCTGAGATACAATGATTTTTTATGTTACGCATGAACTAGGAAATATTCAAGGGTTTATTTAAGAAGATTTAAGAACAATATAAGCTAGAATAATCTTCTCATGTTCATCTAGAAGAGAGTGTTGAAATGTTTATAGAAATGGTTGCAAAATAGATAAGTATATGGGTTCTTGTTGAGCGATATCAACATTCTCTTAACACATCGAAAAAGAAATTGGATGATTTTTTAGTGCTCTCTTGAAACTTGGATCAGACATTGTGAAGCATACAAGGAGTGATTTTGTAAGTCCTTTTCGCAAGTATTGGCCTTATTTTAGGGATTTGTATTGGTGCTCTTGATGGTACATATGTGACGGTTTTTCCTCCATCTCGCAATGTTGAACCATATATTAAGTAAAAAAGAACATGAAACTTGCGTTCGCAAGTCTTTTTAACAAATAACGAACATGCTTTTTATATGTAAGTTTAGCATGAGATTCATATATGCTTATGTTGTTGTGTCTGAGAGAGTACATGACAAAAAGGTGTTGATGTATTGTGCTATGCACGAGAATTTTATTCTCATCCTCCGAACAGAAAATATTACTTAGTTGATTTAGGGTACCCAACAAAAATTAGTTATTTAGGGCCTCATCTTATGACTAGATACCACTTTGATCAGTTCATGAGGGGAAGAAAACCGGTGACTACAAGAGAACTTTTTAACCGCAACCATTATAGTTTACATTTGGTAATCAAACGAGATTTTAGTGTATGAAAAATTAAATAGAGGATTTTGGACTGGAAAATTTCTAAGTATAAGATAAGAAAATGAGTAAAAATTATGACAACAAATATAGTTCTCCCTAGTTTTATTTGAGATTCACATAAAGAGGATCGAAATTTTGCAAGAAACTATTTAAAAGTATTAAACTTACGAAGATCAAGTGATAGAAAATAGCGATATGAAAGATAATGATGAACATATTACAAAATATCGGGCATGTGATGGAATGATGAAGGGTGTATGTGAGTTTATCATTGAAGAGGTAGTCAAGAGGACGTCGACTATTGGTGATATACAAAGTAGTTGAATTGTAAAATAGAAAATTATTTAGCTGCCTTTTTTCTTACACCGGTTAACATAGCTGAATTTTTTTTTTTGTCTTTTTGTTTCTCTTTCTTCCACTAATGTTTGTTTTCAGATCATGTTTTGTATCACTTCTTCAAAACATTTATAATAATCATATATATTTCAATAAAAAAATTTATCTTCTACAAAAACGTTTGCATGCAAAATCATCTAATATGCGGAAAAATGTAAGTCTGCAAAAATAATTGAGGCATATAACAAAACTAAAATTTATCTTTAAAATATTTAATATATATACGACAATATATATATATATATCACTTCATCTTCAATTAAAATTTTCTAACTCAAGTTGTATTAACAGAACACACAAAATTTTTATAACTCAATAGACATCTAAAATATGTTTTTTAACTATTTAAAAACGTTATAAATTTTTTATAATACTTTATAAGAGATCTCATAAAATTTTATAAACCTTTATAAGATTTATAAAATTTTATTAGAATTTATAAAATATCTTATAAAATTTTATAAAATATCTTATAAAATTCTATAAGTTGTATATTTATAAATTATCTTATGAACCTTTATAAATAATATATTTATATATTATTTTATAAAGTCTAACAAAAAACTAAATTTATTAGACATAAATGCAATATAGAGTTATAAATTTGTTTATAAAACTATATAAAATCACAATATTAAAAATAATGTGTATAACTTAAAATTATAAGATTTTATTTGAATTTTTAAAAGATTTTTATAAAAATTTTATAAGATACTTTATAAATTGAATCTTTATAAGGTTTATATCTT
>JAKUCM010009705.1:0-25269 GCA_023374145.1 Lepidium sativum | reverse complement strand
GAGATCTTAAAACTGTCTTATTCAGAAATGATTTGTAGAGAATATATGTTAAACTTTAAGAAAATAAAACTTTCAAGATATAGTGTCAAATCAACTACAACTATTTATATGACAAAAAGAGGGAAAAATTGAAGGTGAAAAAATCGTTTGGTGAGATTGTTTTATTATATATTTATGAAAAGGTCCAATATGAAGAAGGAAACAAAAACAAAAACCTATTCAACTTGAACAAGTAAAAGAGCCAAAAAAGCAGAGAATATAAAGAGGACAAAGAAAATGTTACCATGAGATTAAGAAATTCTCGTTTAAGCTGTTGTGTACGTTTATTATGACATTGTCGTTTGTTACACTGTGAATATCCGGTCCTGGAAATTGTCCATTTATTAATATTCCCTGTTTTTTTGTCATACCAAAAACAAAACAAAACAATTAGTATTTATCATCGATTAATTCAATTTCTCCGGATCTGAACCTTCATTACCAAAATATAACACCAAAATATTAACATATTTTACGAGCTATTTAATTTTCTTTTTCCGGGAAAGTAAAATAGTAATACGAAGTATGTAGGTAAATAGATCCAACGAGTAGATCTATAATATCTGATTTATAGCTAATATTATCTGAAGTCGAACTCGAGTAGAAAAACACAACAACAAAAAATTAACCATTTAATCAAATACATTTTCGTTACGAGTTTTATGTAATTATATTTTTGGTGGGAGAGAAAGAAATAAGAACCTGTTGAGGAAGACCGAGAGGCCAAATGGTACCGTAAGTAACATTCCAGTCATAGAAACGGTAAGGACTCTCAGAGATGACTGTGGCAAAGAAGGAAAGGCAAAGCAATAAGGCTAAAGTGCCTCTGGATCTGCTCATTACGACGACGTTTTTGGTTGGGAGAGAAAGAGAAAATGTGAGGAAGAGTGAGTGAGTGGAGAGACACTTATTAGTTCTGTTAGATTTATGAGAGACTGAAGGAGGGAAGAAGGTTCATAAAACTTGGCCCAACAAACAAAAAACTATTCATTTTGGGAATATTTGAAGAAAATATATGTTAAAAAATTATGAACCTAATGCGTTGACTTCATAAATTAATGAACTTGATTATTTACAGTCTTATGCTCCGATCCGAACACAGTCTGTCGCCAATAAAGCCGGGATTGTAATAAAGAAGAAGCATATATACAATTAAATCGGCATTTCTGTAAAAAAAAGATTATATCAGTTTTGTATTCAAAAAGTAGTATTTTAGTGGTAGTATAGTGGAAGAAGCAATTTAGGGTAAGATATTTTTCTATCAATTAAATCGATAATATTTGATATATAGTCAAAAAAAATCCATAAATTATATATACATTGATGTGAAATTGGATTTCGGATACATCAACTATTAGTTGAAGTATGTAAACCATCAAATAAATTAAAAAAAATTGGATTTTGATCTCAATTTCCGTTAAGTGATAGTTAATAATGTCTCACATCTCGTTAGAAACCTAAAGTCAGATTATCATTAATATTGATCCTCCAAAAATGAATTAGACTTCAACTTAGATCTTCACTTACCAAAAAGAATTCTTTAGCCATAATATGCTTTAAAACTAATCACTTAAAATGAACTAAAGTGTACTAAATGTTGTTTACATATTTAACAATATAACAATAAAAATGATTAGACCAAAGATAAAATAAAATAATAAAAAAAAGCATATAATACACTTCTATCGTATCATAAGTTCTATACATTTAAACTATGTGTACGTATTTCTTGACAAAAAAGAACTATTTACGTATTTTGTTTAGTGCTTCATATACGAATCTAATCCATAATAAAACTTGTTTTTGTACAAAGAAAAGAAAAATAAAATAAGCAAAAGTAGTTTTCTCTCAAGGAAAATTAGTGTCGGTGGAAAAATAATGAAGCTACCGGTATTTCTGTATCCCATGTGCTTTTCGTTGGTCACTTTTATTATCTTCATTTTGGAATTGTTTTGTTATGACAACCTTTGTTTATTATTATTATACAATATATTTTAAGATTAAAGAGATGTCTTTGTTTTACTGGATCTATTCATCTAAAATATTCTACTTATATTAAGGTCATACAATTCTTTTATTATTATGTAGTAATCATTTTTATAAGCTTGATTGCATTTGTTATTAGTCGGTGGATTTCAATGTTGAATCTCGTGAATTTCCGCATGTGCTTTTGAAACATAGGTTAAAAAACATCTCTGTATTTTTTACTATACTAAAGTACTACAATACCAAATTACCACTCCGTTAAGGTTCGCTACCTAATTCCATTTTTAATCTTTAAAAGTGTACTGAAAATAAGAAATTCACAAAGTATAGTATACCGATTCCTTTTTCAGTCTAATAGTTTAGATGACTCACTTATTAGTTATGATATCAAAGATCTAACTTTTTTTATTATAGTTAAAAGATTACAAATAAATATAGGAAGTATGTTTTGGCTATAGATCGAGTTTTATCGATAAAATTGTTTACAAAAAGAAAAAGGTTACAATGTAAATACATTACTACATACGAAAACAGATCAGCACATATTGCATGTATATCTAAAAGTTTGAGTTCTATCGAAAAGTATAATATTCATATTCATATTTGAGATATAAATATACATTCTTAATGTAAATGATACAAAGCCTTGTATATGAATGAACTTTGTCTTGGACCTAAAATGAGTACAAAAAGCCTTCGATACCTGTTGTCTTCTGACATGGTACGAGTCTCATATCGAAGTTGTTTTCGATCTTGTTTGTGTTTGCTGGATTTGGTCTTATATTCATTACAAGCAACTCATTTCTGTTGACAATTGTTCAGGACCACATTTGTTTGCAGGTTTTTTGTTATCCATAAATTTATTAAACTTGTTCTGTTTCTCTGCTAAGTTTAGCTCATTTCTCATTTGAGGTAGTACCTCAACATTTTCTATTAGAGTTTTATCGTTTAATGTAGCAAATATCATAGACCCAACTTCTCCACTACGAGTTATAAGCAAAGGTGAGTCAAAAATCAAGTTTCATTTACCCATATGCGATGGCTTGAGAACTCTATTTCATTAGCAATTACATAAATTTAATAAATTACCAAACATACATCTAAATGTCTATGCTCTACTGTTGAACTTTTCATTGCCAATCTGTACACATAACTTAGTTTTTATTTTGTATTCGAAGGACAATCAATCACTACAAACCAAGATCAAAAGATGGCCCATCTTTCTCCATACCATCATTATTCGGCATGCTCTGATGAGGTATAACTGTTGCATCTTCCTTTTGATTTGCTTCTGACCTCTGTTTCGACAATAATAATGTGGCCTGTGCTTCCATGGCATCAAAATCTAGCGTTGCAAAGAATGCATCATCATCACCATCATTGTACTCTATTGCACCTGTATTATCTTTCACGCCTACATGGTTTTCCTTCTCTATGGCTTGTGCATGAGCTGCAAATTTGCTTTCTAAGTTAATCACAGGGGCATTCCCTGAGTTGCATAAGCTGAATTTTCTTTTCCGACTCTCTGTTGAGTTTTGTACAACCGTAACGTCTCCTATAACCATCACATCCTGACTTGACTCAGAGTTTGTTGTTTGTGGAGTTCTAAGAGAAGAAAATGATTTAGTTGAGCTGTTTCTGCTCCCATCAATCCTCTTCAAGAGTCCAGCAGAATATGAACTCGGACTTGATGCAGCTAAATCACGAAATCTTGCTGGTAATGGTGACTGGCTGAGTAGAGAACGTCTGGGGAAGGATACCTTTTCATTTTTAGTAAGCTCATTTGAATATATTACTCGCAATAGGAGAAAGATAGTTTTGAATATACCTGTAAATGGCCAGCATGTCAACTTTACCAGACTCGGCTTGAGTATTTGAGGTAGGCATTGTCCCATCATCTATGAAACTATCTTCAAATGAATCGCCTGTCACATTCTCGCTCTCGTCAGCTGACATTTCTGCTTCCGAAGAGACCCTGATCAAAATAAAGAGGTTTGAAACAACTAAACATTCAACTCGGGGTATTAAAAGAAACTACTATTCTTATGTTGTATCTCGTTGTTTTGTGAAAGAAAATATAGAAAAACCATCAGATTTTGGTTTTTGGATAATTGGATTACGAAAGAACTTACTCTGCTTCAGCGTCAATGAACACTCGGGCATCATTTGCCACACTCTTCTTCTTTTTACCTTAAAAGACAGTGCCAACCAATTAGCGATCATTCAAACAAGTCAATGTGGGAAAGTGTTTCAACTCTCTCAACATATCGAGACTTTTAACTACCGCAGAATTTTACGGATATAAACTCATTTTTAATTTGTTTGACTTCTTCTGCCACCAATGAAAATTCTACAGAAGAAAGTGTAAAATCCAACTCTCTACAGTTTTCCACTTCACTTTATTCTAGTTACGACTAGGCTATTGTAAGATGGTTATTAAGTTCCTATTTATACCTAGTCAACCAATTGTCGAGACTCTAGTGAAATCTCAAAGTATGTCAATGTCGTGAAAAAAGCACAGAACCATTTACCTCTATTGTGCTTCTCATCGCGAGAACGAGATCTGATATTGTCTGCCCCTGCAATCCCAGTATTATTCTCTTTTACAGCACTCAAGCAATCTCCCAGTCTACGTAGTCTCTTCAACTTGCGAGGTTGTCTAAGAGTTTCTGACTTTTCTCCAGAACTCACCCGCCAATCTTTGCTAGCGCAGCTGTTTGTGTTTGTGAGATTCGCCAAGGGAGTTCTCGCCTCAGGAATGGGAGAAACAGCCAAGCATTCTGTTCCGTTTACCAAACTTTCCTCCTTTTGAGGAGTTTTAATTTCATTGGCCATAGACACAATGTGATCATCGCTGTGTTTATGTTGGACCTTTGTCCCAGCGATAGAAGGCTCTTCTGCCAATTTATAACTGAAGCTCATGGGTGAAGAAAACTGAGGAAGATCAAGGTCTTCTTCTCTGTTCGCTTCTTTTGAAACTCCTGCAGAGGTAAAGATGTAATCAGAGCATAATAAGTTTTTTAATTGGTTCCCTTGGTACTTGCTAATGGTATGTACAAAGGGTGCTTTTTCCCTAACTGTAAGATTCTGTTTGCAGCATTGTAGATTTAAATGTATAGTCACACTAAGAAAATAGGAGTAGAAAAGCTTTAAAATGTGTCGAAGTAAATATATCTCTGAAATTTTATATTACAAGGCTCAAATTCCGGATGATTTCATTGTCTAGGAAGTCCTGTTCTCGTGGAGGTTAATATTGCCTGAAATAACTACAATAGTCTTCTATATTCCACTTATCTATATCAATAAAATGTAGAATTTGTAGATCTAAATTTCTCTAATTTTTTCATATAACTTTATGTATATATAAAACTTCTCTAATTGCAACCGCAACCACAACACCATGACTGATGCGTTCCATGTTTTAGGGCTCAATAGTGGATGCAATATATTCAAGTACACATGCTATTCATTTGTTTTTATCTACTTATATCCCCAGCTCTAACACGTACTGAATGTTCAAGAGATAATAGTAACACTAACCTTGGTCATAAACAGGTGATTCTGGAACAACGCCAGTCTTGATGAAGTTAGTGAGCCTTGGACTAAGCTCTAAGCCCACACAGTCATCTTCATCCGATGTCAACACAATTTCTCCAACACAATTCGCTACATCTCCCTCACCTACACCGGTGGAGAGGTTTTTCACAAGGCTACGAGTCTCTAGTGTCTTGTTGGCACCATCTGGCGAGAATATTTGCTTTGACTTGCATGAAATGTTATCTTGCTGATGTTTTGTGGAAGAATCTATAGGGACTGAGTCAATAAAAGATCTACTCCGACAAATATATTGTTTTTCTGCTTCAGCCAAAGGCATGTAGTCTGACCCTGGTAAATTTGAAGAAAATGAAAGAGGAGCCAGCATTACGGAGACCTTCCCCAGGATATCAACAGATGCACATTCTGAACTGAAAAGATAATGGTGTGTAGGTGAAGATTCTTTGTAGGGTTTCTCTGTAGTCTCTAAAGTGCTTTTGGGAGATTCAAGTTCAACAACTTGTTTTGCCATTCTCTGTGATATATTAGCTTCCAAATCATGGAAAGAGGGTAAATCTGCACATTAGTATATTACAATGGATATTGTTCAACACTACAAGGAAAGTATGAAATGCAGAATATGTATTAGGCTATTAGCACTACATTTTTCATTGACGCATACGTAAGTCGAAATAGAATAACAAGTTTAATAACAGGAAGATAACATGTGTGCACCTCATCTTAGATAATTATTCTAGAATGATGTTTAAAACTTTTAAAAATTTCGTACTTCAGCAGCTCAGCTTCACACGATAAAGTGCAATTATTAGTCCCACATTGACCAGACAATAAGTTATCTGATTGAACTTTATAAGCATCTACATCTTATAAGTTTGTGACACTATCGTTTGGTTTTTTGAGTAATATAAAATAAGTTCAAACTATATCCAAAAGGACAGTTAGGTACAGCAGAGAGTATATCCTAAAAGGGCTCTTTTAATCATTGTTGACGTATATGTTTATAAATAGATTATAAGCCTACAGACCTCCTACTAGCTGTTTTTAAGAGTAAATTCTATCCATGCAACTGTCAGAATTAGTACATCGGCGAAATCAATGAAACTAGGTTTACCTTTCAAATCATCACCAATCGTTAGGCCTGTGTCAAACTCCTCTCTTTCACCCAAAGGAGCTCCAAACTATTAGAGTAAGTGATTCCACATAAGTTAACAATCAATTCACAGAAAGCAAGGAAACACCAAAATTATACCAGGGTTGTGAGCCACACCTCAGTGAAGAAACTTTTATTTTGCTCTGAAAAAGTTGCATCTTGCAAATGCTGCATGGCGTCGATTAACATGCCTGTTTGACGTGAATGCATAACTTTGTGCACTTTTGATGGCAATGTCTGGAAGTGAGGGAACGCAATCAAGGACACTCTCAACTTTTCCTCATGGGGTCTGTGATACTTGGCAAGCATATTTGTCTCTGCAAGTGTAAGCTTTTTCTTGAAAACTGAAGTCTCAGTGGCATTCTCATCTTGTAGTTTCTTTCCACGTGGAATGAATTGCTTGATTGAAAACTCAACATGCTGCACTTCTGGCTTATAAACATGGGGAATCTACAACAACACATGAAAGGAACATATGAAGTGGAGAGAAGTTAAAAACTATAGTGAGAAGATAAGAAATCAAATTATTAGAGCAAGAAAGAGCTTTAAACAGCTTTTACCATCCTTGGACTAGGATGAAAATTAAAACTATTTGTTCCTCCATTCCGCATGTGCTTTTTAATGGCCCGTCCGTTAGCTTGCTTTCGCATATAGCTATTTTTTTCTGACCCTTCACAAGCAAGAACTAGTAAAAGCTAGTTAAGGATTTGCAAAATAGCTTTCTGACGCAAAAGTGGTAAAGCAAAGATTTGTAGTGATAGGTTCAGTGAGATGTGCATAAATAAAGCGAACTTCAAGGATATCAACTCGGCCATTATTTTTCCTCCCAGTTCTTCCCATCCGTTGAATCATTCTCAGAGGGGATACATTAGCATCAAAACATATAACTAGGTCGACTTCCATGATATCCAAGCCTTCTTCACCAATAGATGTTGCAACAATAACATTGAACCCACCTGCTCTAAATCTCTGTTGATAAAATGAGTATATCATGAGAGAGATCATTTAAATATACACATCAAAGTTAATAATTTCCATATAACGGGAAACAGATATACCTCTAAAACTGCCTGCTGAACTTTTTGCGACTGCCCTTTTAGTGTCTTACCTGCAAGATACATACATTGTAACAATTATAAACGATACTTCCGTGTAACTGAAAACTTCAGATGTAAAAGTCAAAGTAATAGACCTGAACTTTGACCAATAAACTCTGTTGCTTTGACCACATCTCCAACATTACTTAATGCGTCCATTATGTCTCTGAAGATAAATGTAATCAGGTGATGCAAAAGAAGAAACATTATGAATGATTAAATATCGGAAAACAAACAACAATTACACAGACCTTACACTTCCTCTGAAATTTGAGAAAATAATCACCCGTGATGTCTTCGGATCTTTTGCTTCTAAAGCCATAGAATAAGATCATTTCAATAATCAATTGTATGTTAACAGCTAAGAACTAAAATCAACTTCAGATATACATAAATAGAGGAAACATACTGAAATGATCAACAAGTATTTCTAACATCTTCGACAATTTTGGGTTTGGTGCTCCATTCAACAACCTTTGTTGCATCAAAAGCTTTGTCATCTTGATATCTTCATTCTTACTCATCAACCTAGCAAATAACCTGCAATGGATATAAGTTTTAAGAGCAACTTACCTCACAATGCCCTTGATATCAAAAGCTATAACACACAAACCCACTGAAATGTTATCAGGCATCCCATAAAATCAGTTCATAGAAGAAAGTAAGAGCATACCCTTGCTGCAATTTCTCTTCTAGCATCTCAAACGCTGGTCTTATTCCATGACTAGAAAGGAGCTTACGAATGTGATAAAGTGTGATAAGAGCTGAGAAACAAGATTCTACATTTCCATGATTTATATGGGGATGGTCTGGTTGAAGTGCTTCGCGAAACTTATCCCTTGCCATAAGTAATTCGTGTGGACTTAACTGTCAAACACGAGACATTTGCTTGGATAAGAAAATGTGAGCATTGATGCTAGCGGTGAAACAGATATAAGGATCGAGGCACATACAGTTTGATAATCCCTGTTAAGATGAACCCCAAAGTTTTTAAGCCTCTTTGTATATGGATGTATAACATCTAAAAGGCGTTTAGATACCTCATCGGCATCTTGACCCAAGGGAACCTGCTCTGCCAGAAAGATACTAAAATTCTTAGATATGAATTTGAAGAGGGACACATATGGAAAGTGTAAAAAACCAGCTTGAACCTCGATTAGTTCTAATGTTCTGTCGTGGACATAAGGGCAAACATCATGGTCACTTTCATTTCGATATTCAAGTATGGATATCTGCAAATTATCAATGATGCCCTGGATGGCCTGTGTCTTTGCTGCAAAGAAAATCTTGCGGTCAATTGGTGAACATATATGATAACCCCCACCACCGCAAAAGAAATAAAATAAAATTGTTAGTCACTTACAGCCAGGAGTTGCAGTAAGAGCCAGTATTCTCAACTGTACTGGCACCGCCATCAACTAAAATGTGAAAGGGCATTAGTTAGTACCTTCACGTCAATCATTTTCACATGTATGAAGAGGAAGAAAAGAAACGCATAGCAATGCTCCGGGATATAAGCTACGGAAAGTTACTTAAAAGTACAAATATGCTAAAGAACAACAAACCTCACGAACTACAACACAATAGGAATAATTCCCTAAAGCTCGATGTGCCTCATCAATCACCAAGCAAACCAAGAAGTTAGTAAGACATGTTCCTGGAAGATAGGGTTTTTATGATCAAATGGCGGATCAGTAAAAAAGACCAAATCCAAGTTATTTAAGAACATGAACTTAAATGTTTATAGATTATGAGGTTTCAGCTGAGAATTTCAATATCAGAACTTGAGCATCACCTGACTGTATATCCTTTTCTAAAACTTGTGGAGTGACAAAGAAAACTCTTTTGCTCTTCCACAAGGAGGCTCTTTTTGAAGGGCATGTCTGTCCCGTCAAGTCAATTGTCCATTCCTGCAGTCAATATAACCCACTATTCTCAAAAAAATAACCAAGAATCTGACTAAACAGATAGATTTTCAATATCTGGAAAACTGTCCAAAGACAATCACATACTTGTGGTATTCCAACAATATTATGACACGCCTCAATCTGCTGCATTACAAGAGGCCGAGAAGGTGCTGCAAAGACAATTTTACCTAGAAACAACAACAAATACAGCATTCAGTTACATTTTCTTAAGTCATTAATCAAGAGATCTTCAGAACTAATTTTCAAGGATACAAAAGTGGGAGCAAAGGTTTGACCTTGTGGAAACCATCTGAAGTAATTATACATAACAACCGCAGCTATAAGTGTTTTACCAAGTCCAGTCGGCAAAGCCACCAATGTGTTTGAAAATAAAGCAGTCTTCGTAATAGCAAACTGATAATCTCTGAGAGGAACATTCATATTCACTGAGATACCAAACACAGATGCATCAATATGACAGAACTAAGAAAGAGATTCAACCCTGTCAGTCTCTGGCAGCAGTAAGGGAATTCATAAGTTGGTAAAGTACTATACCTGGATAAATCCAAGTATTAGCAGTCTCGGGATCAATTGCAACACTGGGACTTTTGTCGTTACCACACTCGAATTCATAAGTCGGGTCGGAAACAACTTGATTCTCCGGCGGAGGGTTGTGCTCTATTTCCATGAATCTATCAAGTGTAGATTGCCTTTTCGCAGGAGGCTTAGAGCCATTTACCGAATTGTTATTTGTAATTGGTGGGTGAGAAGAAGATGCATCAGAGGTTTTAAGGCAAGCCAAGTCGATTTCTCTGACGGCTGCTTCCCAATCGAACTCCTGCACACGAAAATTAAAAAAAAGAGCAATCAAACAACATCTTCAGAAAACAAAATCTCAATAACCGAGAAAGAGATTGAACTCACTTCGTCTTCTTCGACGGTTCCCATTCCGAGAAAATTTCACTTGATTCTGTGTCCCAAACAAGCTTTCGAAATGTTCTCTCTTTCAAGATTTGATAGAAAATTGTAGAAACGTTCTGGCAATCAGAGGATAAATCTACTCTCTGATTTTACGTTCAGTGATGTTGTCGTTGTTCTCTGGAAGAAGCCCTCGTCGCGGCGACAGAGAGATTGGCGGGACAATTTTGGAGATAAGAAAAGAAAAGGAAAATTCTCACCAAGCGTACGTGGGAATCTTGCGTCAGTTCAAATATGGTGAAAATAAGACGAAATTTTTTTTGGGGTTATATTATTAATTTATATTAATGGAATACACATTGGTGGGGTTATATTGTAGTTTCATTTTTAATGAAATACATTGGTGGATTTACAACTTTACATTGGGGTAACCAAACCATAACTGATACTCATGGGTACCTACGTCGAAGACAATTGGGTAACATAGTTATATTCTATCCGAACTAGATCTTTCGGGTCGGGTCGGTTCCGTTCGCATTCTTTCGGGTTGGTTCCAGTTCGGATTCTTGGGTCCGGGTATTATTGTAAGAGCTAGTGTTACATAAGGAGATGAGGTCGGTGCATCAACCTAGTGATCATTAAATAGTTACCAAAATGTGCATTACAAACAATCAGAAGCGAAAAGGATCACTAACGTTGAAAGAATGTTTTGTACACACAAAAATTCCTATCAATAAACAATATACTATTTTAGATTCCTCGAACTTTGGAGGGGAAAATGTCCAAAACCTGATAAACCATATAACTTACATGTATGGTTGGAGTCATTAACAATTATAACACTGTCTTACTGTGCATTGCTGAAGTTGAACAGCAGGAATGCCGTTTAAGATGTATCGATTTCAGGTACGGGATCAAGCTCTTTGCACATGCAATCGGGCATTGGGAACGTGTAGAGCGATGCAGCAGGCTTCCTTAATTCCACTCCCTTTGCATGATTGTGTCTAAGCATATCTTGCATTTGCTTCTTGAAATAGTCCCATCTACAAAATACCATCCAAACCAAAGAAAATGCATTATAAAAGTAAAATAAACCTTAGTTCCAAAGACCGCAAAGTAGGTTCAAAAGTTATTAAGTACCTAATGCTCGGTTTATCTAAGAGCTGGACTAGTTTTCGCTTATCGGGTTTGATTGTCTCGGCATGGCCTTTGTGAAGGTACCGACGATGACCAATCAAGAAATGAGGGAAGTTTCCACCTTGTGTGGATACAAACACTTCACTGTGGAGGCATACTGTGTAGTCAAGTGCAGCTAATCTTGATGAGTGGCCCTACAGTTCCAAAAAATCAGCAATTTGTTGATATATTAAGTTTTCTTTATAGTGAGCTAGAGCACTAGATAACAATCAAAATCTTTTAATCTCGAGGGCATATTAAGGGAGCCCATAGATATTTCTAGAATGTTGTTATCGGTACCAATTGATATGATTCCTAGTATAATAACAGAATCATTCTGATTCCCCCAAACCCATAGACAAAAAACCCCTCTTTCCTATAAACATGGCTGAGAGGGAATTCACAGCTTTACATTCTCATAACAATCTTACATCAATGTTCCAACATTAGTCTTTTTCTATAGATTCGCTCGTTTGAAACGTGAGACACTTATCTATAAATTAAAAATGAAATAACCGCACTCTATTCTATTTCCCGCAAAACCATTCATAGAGCGAGGGGAAATTATCCCGTGAATATGTTCGATAAGCATATATGCATTTATGAACTGTCAGACTAATACTAACGTAAGCCCCAATGAGAAAAGAAATCTATGTTCGGTTACCTTGAATGGAGCAAGCTCCTCTGCGGTAGCTAGAGTATCCTTGGTTTGGAGAAGAGGAAACATTTGCCTAAGAGGAGCCATATACTTGTCAGCTTTGTAAATGTTTCCCGCAGCAACATAAACCAAGGTGCTATTATTAAAACCCATGCCCCTAAGCATCATTCCAACCTACAAGCGTGATGTTACAAAATGTGTAAGTTCCAGAATGTCTTTTATCTGTAAAGTTATTGTGATTCAAAGTCACAAGATAGACTGGATTTAAGATTTTAGAAAGCTTGGGACAGAGTTAATTTTGCAGTGATACCTCAAGTGGGGTTAAAGGGCATTTTCCGTCTATGCGGTTTGCACCAGGCCTAATTACTCTGCCCCTCTTTCTGAACTTTCCTTTCCACCCTCTTTCCCGGGCCATGTCCATTTCTAGCTTCTCCACCTCGCCAAAGTCATATTCACAACACGAGAAGGCAACCATGTCCTTTAGAAGAAAAGATAGTTTAGACAATGAAGATAGGGTAGTAGAAAAATGGAATTGCAAAACAGGAGATTTGGGAGGTATTATAAACCATTTCAAAGCGGAGATGAACAGAAACGTATTTTCCTCCGCTCTGAACACTTTTCATAACCATCCTATTGACCATTGTCTCTGCAAGCAGACGTAGGGGCTCTGCAAATCTCAATGCTTCAAAGTTTGCCAAGCATCTGAGACCTTGAATGTGTGCCGGAACGGCATGAGCTAACCTGTTGGAGAACGGTGCAACACGGACAGCCCTAATGAAAAAAATAAAAATAAGGTTGAGTACGAAAGCCTCGGAGGTGTATTTAGGTCCCAGTGTTTTCAATATAATAAGCAATCTCATAAAAGGCATACAAGGAGAACTCTCAATAAAAAAAATCATATATGGAGTATTGCTAAGAACAGTTTATAGTATATTTAAACTAACCCTCACACCCACATACAGCTTTTATGCAGTAATCACCATTAGAAACAAGCTTGTCTATACTGGATGCTAGTACTCTACCGTACTATCAAATCCTTTCATTTCTGTTTGTAAACTTATCTATCTCTTAATCAACTGAATAAGAGCTAACTACGTAGACACAAATGCTATAGCAAATACACCGAGAAACAACCATTTATTTAAGACTAAGACAGCTAGATAGGAAAAGAAAATGCCAGTGTATTGCATACCCCAAACGCAAAAGTTGTGGGAGCACCTTTTGGAGATAGTATGCCGGACTCGACCAAGCTTTCAATCTCAAATTTACAATACTGCTTACATTGTGGTTGTACCGTTCAAGTATTTCTTCTGGGAGCTCTTTCACTACATTCACATTCTTACTAAGAGCATATATGAAGAAGTCTTCATCAAATATATCGCCAAATTTGCTGGTAACCAACAGAAAATAGATTATATGTGAGTAAATTATGCTTCCAAAGAACCAGTTTGGTCTGAAGATTGCAGACATTTTGACCTTCTCATCTCTAAAGCGAGAAAATTTCTATTATTAACTTAATTCCATGATCATGACTGATGAAACTTTTGAAGGCAGCATAACCAGAAACCCAATAGTAACCTGGAATCACGCCATACACTGTTTAAGTGAAAAATCGGGATGACAAGGGTAGCATTCAGGAGTCCAGCCACAGCAACAGCATCACAAATCTGTATTAAGACGCAAGTTACAGCTTTCTAATCAATACACAAACACAGAGAATGTAAACTAAAACATAAGTCAACTTGAAGCCGTGCAGAGTAAAACATACTGACAAACGTTGTTGATTTAAACCGCCATTTGCTTCGATTATGAAGTAACCATTCGTATTTGATCCTACATAACCCATAAACCATCCAGAATCACCAAACTACGCAAGCAGTCAATATTCAATTCAAAGTGGAAACCAAACCTGAAGCAGAAACATTAGTGCTGATGCAAGGCTTCCATATGTCTTTGACTCTTGGTTTCCATGTTGCCATCAGCTGCATGATCAGAATAAGCTCACAAATTTCCTCATAAACGATCCAACGATTTTACACAGAAACCACAGTGACATTACCGCGTTATGACTACTTCCATTAAAATCAGCCTCCATCATCGGCCATAGCCGCTTAAAAACCTTAGGACTTCGGTACACCGATCCCGGAGGACCTCGTCTATACACAATTTCTACACCATGACCTAGATCGAGTACTGTGAAGCCAAAGGATCCCATAAATAGTAACATTCCAGCGATGTAGAGTAGAGGCGCCAACAGTAACACACCTTTCCTTCTAAAAAATATGGAGAAGAGTAAAAACGTCAGCCTGTCTCCTAATCCCTGCTTCTCGAACCTGTAAACTCCACCGGCAAGAGTTTTCCCCCTGCTGCTGTGACGAACTCGAGGCGAAGACGGCGGTGAAGCACGACCGTTTCCATTGGCGTTTCCAAGGCGGCTAAGGCCGTGCATGATCTGAATCGAGTAACAGTGGCGAGCTAAATCCTAGAAACGGAGGTAGATTTGGAAAGAGAAGGTAGTAGTAGCATTGTGTGGTAAGCTTTCTTCGAGTTCACAGTAGAAGGAACCAAGTTGCAGGACCCAATTCAATTTCAGTCAAAATTTAATGTAATTTAATTAAGAAGAAAAGAAAAGTGGTAGAAAATTTTCCCGAGAAAATAAAAGAGAAAGTGAAAAGAAAAGGAGAGAAAGAAAGAGTAAAGAGTGGTGCGTCGTTTCGAGGAATTAACGGAGTCACGTGAAGACAACCAATAATGGGCTATCTTTTAGGCCCTTTGTTGGAATAAAGTGCCGCGTAAAATTTATAGATTTTGTACTCTTTTTTGTGTTAGTTCTTCTTTTCTATCTTTTCCTATATTCTAAACATAATTATCTTAGTAAAAGAATTTCTATTTTGAAGTTTCTCAAAGTTCTATATTTAAAATTTCAAAGTGTTTCTCTTCAAAAATAAAATTTTAAAATTTACTTTAAAACTATTTATATTTTATATAATGATCCTTATATTTATTACAACTAATATAAATTCATAAAACATTTAATAAATAACTAACACATATATAAAAATATTACAGTAATATTAATTAATAAAAACTTACATAAAATATAAAACTAAAAATAAAAATACATAACTAAAAATATTACAGCAAGTTTACCAGATTAATAGTGTTGTAGTAGTTTCCATGTACCTTTCTAAAATGTTTTTTATATATTTAATTTTGTTTTGTTATATTTTATTGTCAAATTTTACTTTTAAAATAATATAAATCTTGTTTTATTTTTTTATTTTATTTTTTGTGTAAAAGTTAAATTTATAGGAATAAATTTAAAGATTTGTAAGATATAAAAAATTTTAAAGATTAAAATGAGAAATGATAAAATATTTCAGAATCATAAATAAAATATATAATTGTAAGGACCAAAATGCAATATTAAAATGAAACTTCAAATCTGAAGTTTTGAGTAGTGACACTCTATATTTGAAGTTCTACTACCAAAAACTTCAAATTTAAAGTTTTAAAGTTTATTTTTAGAAAACAAAAAACTCTATATTTGAAGTTATAGAGTGTCTTTTGGAGATGCTCTAAGAGCATCTCCAAAAAGACTCTCTATTTTGAAGTTTCACAAAATCTATATTTGAAGTTTCAAAGTGTTTATCTCCAAAACTTACTTTAAAACTATTTATATTTTACACAATGGTTCTTATATTTGTTACAACTACTATAAATTCATAAAACTTTTGATAAATAACTAACACATATAAAAAATATTACAGCAATATTAATTAATAAAATCTTACATTAAAATATAAAACTAGAAATAAAAGTACATTACAAAAAATACCATATTATTAATCATGTGTGGGTAGTGATGAAGGATGTTCCAAAATTTACAAGCAATGTCAACATCTCTATCCCAAATACTCCTAACACTGAAAACAATACTTTCGGCTCTCCGACATCACAATCTCCGAGAACACCTTCATTTTTAATCAATTTAAATAGTGATGATGGCGGATCAAGTTCACGTCCTATTGGATCGAAGAAAGCAGAACTCAAAAGGAATACTACCAAAGGTAATAATATGGCTGCTGATACTTTGATATCATCAAATGAACAGATCTTTAATCTTTTAAAAGAAAGTTCAACAAGCAGGGGAAAAATCATGAGATGATTGAATTGCGAATGCAAAATGAAGCAAAAAAGTTAGCTTTAAAAGAAATAAAAGAAGAAAATAAAATATTTCTAAAAGACTTAGCTTCTATCAGTAATATTAATACTCATGAGTACATTCTTTCTAAACAATATGAATTGCAGCCTTACTGTCACATGAAAAATGAGCAGGAGTAAAGAGAGGAATACCAAGTTCAATTATTAGTTTATGAAACCATTTTATCTCACGAAGAGTTGTAGCCATAACTCTGTACTCTGCTTTAGCTGATGAATGGGATACATTATCTTGCTTCTTTATCTTCCAAGACACTTGAGAAACATAACCACATAAGCACTCAATGACCTACGAGTTAGAGGGCAAGATGCCCAATCAGATTCACACCAAACAATCAAAAATTTAAATCTGAATAAGATTTAGGGAGAATGCATGTTTCTGGTGAGCCTTTTATGTATCAGACTAAACGTAAGGCAACACACCAATGTGCCTTTCTAGGATTTTGCATAAACTGAAATAATACATGAACTGAATAATTTCATATGGTCTCGTATTTGTTAACTAGATTAAACGACCAATGAGTCTCCTGGATTTGGTAGGATCAGCTAAGAGAGGTCCATCATCTTCTGCAAGTTTTTGGTATTTTTCTAATAGAGTACTAATTGTTTTTTTTAATCCCAAATAGTCATATAATCTGCAATAATGTCGAGTGTATATTCTTTGTGAAAGAAAAAATTCATCAGAACCTCGAATCATCTCAATACCGAGAAAGTATTCAATTTTCCTAAGTCTTCCATGGAAAAACAGCTACTCAATTAGTCTTTAAACTTCTGAACACAGTAGCTATCATTTCCACATATGAGAAGATCATCAATGTTACTAAGACCCGAATTTCTTTGCAAACTTTTGTGTAAGAGAAGAAGGAGTAGTCATCAAGTGATTGTGTGAATCCAAAACAAAGTAAAGAATCTGACAGCTTCTTAAACCAACAACAAGGAGCTTGCTTCAATCTATACAATGACTTATGAAGACGACAAAATTTGTTTGGATGAAAATGTCTAAATCCAATAGGTAGCTTTATATATACTTATTTTTCTAATTCACTTTGGAGAAATGCGTTGTTGATATATATTTGGAAAACATCCCAACCACGAGCAACAACAAGATGAAGTAATGATCTGATTGTTGTCATCCTAACAACATGAGAAAATATGAATAGTCTTCACCCTCCACTTGATTGTTTCCTAGAATGGTGAAACATGCTTTATAACGTTCTACAATTCCATTGGAGTTGTACTTAGTGCGATTTACACACTGAGAACCTAAAGCAACCTGATCAGGAGGAAGATCTACAATATCCCAAGTTTGTTGAAGTTCAAGGGCAACTATCTCTTTGGTCATGACATAATTATATACATTTATCTGAATAGCTTCACCAAAGTGTTTAGGTTAAACGGAATCCATAATTTTTGTTAGGAATGCCTTATGACTTGCATATAACTTTTCATCAGATATAACATTCATCAAAAGAATAAAGAGAATTACATGCCTCCTCTATTTAAGAATTTAAGTTAGATGGTTCTATTTGGATATTGTATTGGTAGTAATCTTTAAATTTTACTGAAGGCTGACATACTCGATTGTTTTTGGTGGAATGAAGCAGAAGGTAGTTATTGCGCAATTTCAGCATATGGCTCCATAGAACTAGAAACAGCTGGAGGAACACAAACCTGTTCCTCATTTGATGCAGATTTTGAAGCAGTAACATACACATCTACGGGTGACAAATCATCATCATTATTAGAAACAATATCAATACTAGTTGGCACAACGGAAGTAGTAGAAATGAGAGTCATAGAATTGTGTTGGTTTGAAGTGTCATCTGAAGAAGAAATACAAGTTTCATTTCTAGTTTCTGCTTCTAAACTCCCTATGTCTACTATATATGTATAAGAAAGCCAATCACTATCAGAATTATCATAAGTAACATTCTGAAAATTTTGAGAAAGAGACTTGTTAGCAAAAAGAAAATAATCTTCACGAAAATAATATTACGAGAAATAACAAACATAATGTTTGTCATATCATACATTCTCCACCTTTTTGGCCAAATTTGTCTCTTTGTGCTTACATGTGGTGAAGATGATAATTGTATGGAACTTTTTCATGAAGCATTTCAAAAAGTGTTTTTCCATCATGAATAGTTGTAAGAGTTAGATTAATTAAATGTGTTGTAGCTAGAACAACTTCACCCCGAAAGGTCGTTGAAAGAGATTATTAAAATAGAAAAGTGCGAGCCACATTTAAAATATGTCAGTGTTTTCATTCAAACTGATCATTTTGTAGAGGAGTGTACACGAAAGAAGTCTCATGGAGGATTCCATGGCTTTTAAAATAATCAGATAAGCATAGAAGTTATGTCCCATTGTCACTACGAACAACTTTACCACTCATTTGAAACTGTTCTTCTGTGTAAGCACAAAATTCTTCTAAGACTCATTTGACTTTAAACTTTGCTAGTAATAAAAAGGTCCACACTGCACGAGAATAATCATAAAATTGTCAAAAATAGACAACACCACAAAAAAAATTCTTATACGGACCCTAAAAATTGCAATGAATCAAGGAAAAAGGTTCAATTGCTTGATTGATATTATCTGGAAATACATTTCGAGTATTTTTAGCACGTAAACAAGTATCATAAGTAGAAAAAGAATATTTTCAAAGATTAGAAAGAACTGGTAATTGAGATAAAGCAGATGAAGCAACATGGCCAAGTCTAAGATGTCATAGACTGTTGTCTCGAATTTTTGCTGCATAGTGAATCTTCACGGCATCTTGGTTGAAGTAGTAAGCTCTATCGTTCTCCTTACATGTTATAGTCATTGTATTCGAGAAAAGGTCATGAAGAACACAAACAATATTTGTAAAAAGAGCTACATATCTTGTTTCATGCAACAATTTGGCTACTGAAACAAGAAAGCAGGTAAGAGCAGAAACATAAAGAACATCAGTTAATGAAATGGTAGAGGATAAGGTAAGAGTGCATGCATTGACAACAAATGTTTTGTTGCAATCAGCAAAGCCTATTGCACAAGGTGCAATTTTATGCAGATTATGAAGAAGAAAAATGTGATATGTTATATGATGAGATACGTTGGAGTCTATGATCACATCACTGATCCCTTTCGTACACGAGAATTTTTCTAGATTTAAAGAGTCTTGTCTCTCATTTAGAAGATTTTGCAGAGCCTTCCATCGATCATCAGTAAGTTCAGGAAAAATTGAGGAATTGGAGCAAGTGGCATGAGCAGTATGAGTCGTTGTTAGCTGTTTCTTATCTTGAGGTTTGCTTTGACCTTTGTCTTTAGTAGTTGGCTTAGTAATATCTTGCTTGTTTGATCGCTCAACCCACCAATCAGGGAATCCAATATGATTCCTTTAACTCTGAGCATCACCAAAATGATCAGATCGATAACCAAGCTTTGTATCTCCACTAGTTGCAAATCCCACAACATTCTGTTGATATTTACGATCATGAGTTGACATCTAACCTATTTCTTGACAAATAATCGTTGAGTACGCATCAGCAAGACTAGGTAATGGATTCATTCATGTGATAGAATTACATATAAAAAACTATTCTCAAGACCCATAATGAATTGATGTGATTTCTCTTCCTCTATTTCTTTAGAAATCGGAGAACTAGCACAACAGGTACACGAAGGAGAGGCCTATACATCTTAAGTTCTTCCCATAAAGAACACAATCTACCGTAATATTCAATAACCGATTTCCCATTTTGTTTGCAAAAACCCAATTGTTCTTTAATCTGATGAACTCTAACTATGTTCCCAACTGAGAATCTTTGTTTCATTTCATCCAACAATTGATGAGCATAAGAGATAAAGGTTACCGCTGATTTAACCTTTGGTTCAATAGAAGCTCGGATCCATCCAACGATCATTGTGTGCCAATTTTTGAAGTTAGGATCCGTCGCATAAGGTTTGCTCAAAACTCCATTGATGAATTCGATCTTTATTTCTGCTTGTAAAGAATTTTAACATTTCAATTGAGCACTCATTGTAGTTTTCACCATTCAACTGAATTGGAGATATCAAAGCTTTGGGATTATCGGCGCTTGAGAGAATATACGGCGACACAACCTCGGTGGATGGAACCACCAATCCCAAATTCAAAATCATATCTCCTTTAGCCATAAAAATCAAAAGAGAAGAAACAAGATAAGAAAAGAACTAGAGAGAAAATAATTCATAATCGCATTGCTCAGAATCATATTGCTCTTGATACCATGTCAATTTCGTAACAAACTCATATGTGTTTATTCATTTTGGAAACTTTACTTATACAAACTAGAATAGCCATTTAGACTTGTTATTGGTTTACAAAAGCCAAACCAATTTAATTAAGTACTAAACCAAAATCGAATTAAACTCTAAACCAGAACTCTTTAAAAACAAGTTTTTATTAAACTGAAACAGATAATTACAAAGAATTAATTTTCAGGTGACTTTTGGTGATTTACGACATTGTAATCCTCTAATAGAATGAAACCAATATACGTCTAGTATCTTATATTAGAGTGATACAACAAAATGATTACAAATTACAAACATAACATCGAAAAACAACCAAGTGTGCTATATATAATTATGACTTTTCTTATGAATCCATTTAAGACTATAAACAACTTGGGTTTATCAATGGTGTATGGACATTAAGAAAGAGCAAGAAGAGCCCTTATTGAGCATATGCGATCTTTAAACAAATAATAGATCCATATCTTTCTCTATTATATTGCCAAAGCTGCAACTTGGAATTCAAGTTATTGTGTCGCAGCTGGTTGGTGTCTGTGGTATTGGTTGCCCTTGTTTTTGGTTTTGTTGTCGACGTTGTAGATTTCCTAACTCTTTTTCAAGAAATTGTTGCTCCACTATAATAACCATTCCAAATAAAATTTCACTATAAAAGTTAGATTGCATAATATTATATAGGGTGATTTGCTAGATTATGACAAAAGTAAGAATTAATTAACTTAAATAGAGCAAATCTTTGAAAATCAGTATAGTAGTTTTTTTAATTTTTATAAATATCATTTTGTCTTTTTTAATGAGTAAACAAAAAACATATTTACGAAAATGTCATTAATGAAAATTTTCACGTAAGCGGTCCCGCTTTGATCAACTCTATCAAAAAGAACCATCAACTCTACCAAATACAAATCAACTCTACTAAACATCACGTCAACTCTATCAAAAAGAACTATCAACTTTACCAAATACAAATAAAATCTACTAAACATCACGTCAACTCTATCAAAAATAACTATTAACTCTACCAAATACAAATCAACTCTATTAAACATAACATCAACTCTATCAAAAAGAACTATCATACAAATCAATTCTACTAAACATCAAAAGAACTATCAACTCTACCAACCGTCGACAATAGTTTTTTTCAGTTTTTTTTAATTAAAAGGGTTTATCATAATTACACAATTTACTTCATTTTTTTCCAACAAAAACTATTTCAGTAATTAAAGCATATGTTTGCTCTATTTGAGTAACTCTTTCTATTATATATTATAATGAGAGATATTTTTATTTTGGACGTGTTAATTATAGAATAAAATAAACTTAAGATTCATAACTTTTTTTTAAAATAAGTTTAAGGTAGATTCTGTTACAAATATTTTATATAAAAATTAACAATTAACAAAAATAATAGAAAAACTCTAAAAAGAACTAAAATTTAATATATATATATATATATATATATATATATATATCGATTACAAATTCGATTATTGATTTTGGTTCAGGTACATGTTAGGATTCTAATTTTCGTGTAGATAGAATTAGGATAGATTTTGGTATTTTGCCGGCTCTGGTTTCTAATTCGGTATTTTGGTTATTTTGGTTTAGACTTATTCAAATATTTTATTTTTTGGATAGAATTTTGTTCGGTATGGATCGAGTTCAGGTTTGAGTATTTTATATAAAAAATAAAACTAATAAAGATTTAATACAAAACTCGAGAATGTTGTTCTTGATTTGGTTCCGGTTCAGATTTGGCTTTAGTTTGTCAAATACATAAATTTATGACCTATTGGAGTATTTTATTGGATCTGGTCCTCTAATCGAGGTTGATTTTGATTCATATTTTGTGTTTCTAAAACAATGTCTCCAAATGTTAACACAGATCCAAATGAACATGAATTAAGAATAAAACAATAAAATTGCATGTATAATTCTAATTTATGTTCATTTTCTTATGTATATTTTTTCCCTAAATTGAAAATTTTATTTTGGAACCATATTTCAAAACGATATGTATTGACCGGATGATAATTTTATGCTTAACATCTAAAAATTTTACTCCGGACCATGCGAATTTAGTCGGTTTAGGCAATTCTAAAAATTAAAATAATTCGTATATAACAAATTAAGTATATAATATAAAGATAAGGAATAGTATGAATCACATAACATAAAATTAATTTTAAAAAGTTTTCTGATACTAGAAAAAAAATATAAATTTGAACTTAAAAAGAAAAAAATTTGGTAGGAATTTATCAAAGAATAAAAACTAATGGTCTAAACATAAATGGCTTGCCGAAGACAGGTGGTCCACTAGTGTAATCACTTTACAAATCCTAAGGCATCAGAGATCGAATTCCTTACTTATAATTGTAGTTGCGGAATTTAAAATCAGTAGTTGACAAATAAAAAACATAAATAGCTTAATTATTGTTTTAGCCGCCTAACTACAATGTACACCTAATGCATGCTATTACACTAAAATCGAATAAGACAATAACCACCTAGCCTGATTTATAGCGCTCCGATTATAATAAATGTGTAGCTGGAAAAAAACAATAAGTACTGTTTTTAAGCTTTTGGATTTCTAATAAACTATCCCTTCGTTGTTTTAAAGTTCTGTTTTCATATTTACCATAACTAATTCTTGATCCAAGTAATAAATGGTTGATGACATCTCACATCCTTCAACCTGTTGAAGACAAATCCACCATGTTATGATATAATAAATGTGTTTATATTAATAATGAAATTAAAGAACTTGAAATACATTACTTGTAGCAATTGGATGGTCCTTTCCAGATTTGTTATGTACTCAAGCTTCGTCAGACGTGCTCGATGAACGTTTTGTCTGCATTTTAGTGAATTTTATACTTAAATTAAGCAATAATATGAAACACTATGATATGTTTTTTTGGGTCTAAGTTTTGTAAGTACGAGTAACCTGATGTTGGAATTAATCTAAGAAAATCCAACGACTAATCAAAAAGCCATGATTTTGCCACATTTTTCTTCTACCGGAAAAATATGTTGTTATATGAGGTTGTTATTAGAAAAGATTGTGGCTTAACCAAGTCGTTTTCAGCCAGCGGTAAGTCTCCTAAGTGGAAGTATGGGTTTGAGTAATATTGGCCACCAGAAATTTAATATAGATCATAGTCCCAAGGGAAGGGAATGTACAAACCCAAAGTCCAAAACCTCCTAAACCATCTCCATTGGAGTCTTTTATCAAGTCTCTAAACTCAAGATAATTATTAAAATAACAAAAATGTATGAAAGAGAAAAATTAAAATATCTTATTTTAGAGATTCAGGAAACTCACAACAATTGATTAAGAACCTCAAACAACACATATCTTAATTTGATTGAAACAATATTTAAAAATAAAATAATATTTAAATAAAAATCTTAAATTCGGTAAAACTATTAATATTTTATCATGAAAAACCTTAAATTAGTATCTCTATGGTTGGAGATACTCTTATTAATCAAGAAAAGTAATAGCTTTTTGTTATCTTCTGTAACTATTTAGTAATTTTTGTTGTTTTGTAGCTGTGATATTTAACATGAATTTAGTGGATTAACATACCAACAAAAAATATAAAAAGCTTCTTACTGTTTGATACGTTTTAAGTCAGTATTTGATCCAGAACCATGTTGTTTTGCCATGGCTCCTTCATTCATTTTGTTAACCATTGATTTAGATGTTAAGACACCAACTCTATTTCTACCTCCATATGACATATGATTAGTTCCATTTGTGGTCAAGATATGTTTGCCATAAACGTTAGATTGGAAGTTATCAAAGCGATTATAATTCTGAAATTGCCAAGAAGGATCATGAACATGAAGACCATCTTCCTTAAAAGGCAACAAATAAACTGCAGTGTCACTAGCTGAACGTCTATGGCTTTTATTCATCATCGTAGGTGATGTTGGCTCATTTAAGAGGTCATCAAGCCAAGCTCGTTGTTCTTCTGTAAAAAGATTACCTGAAGAAGCACTGTGGTGATGCATATTTGGTTTGGGGAATCAATAATGGTACTTAGAGGACAAGACTTAGGAAGTAAAATGAAATTGCCTTCTATGTCAGTCTCTCTCTAATCACCTTTTGATTCCTTAGAATGAAAAAACTTAATCAACAAATTTTGATTCTGCTAAATAGAAGAATACACAATGTTCGAAACCAATCTATGTTAATTGTTACCAAAGAGTGTTTTTCGTGAAAACATTCATTTTTGTTGGTTCTTTCTTTCTCTGTTACTTTTGTATTTCATG